>JAYJMB010075860.1:0-22918 GCA_036873735.1 Pouteria campechiana
ATATTTAGGAATCAAATAGGTGCAAAAGATGAAGTATTAGGAGAATAAAATATGACATTTTGCATTCTCATCAGTTATCCTAATTACTTCAATTCCCAGGATAGTATGGATTTTGCATATTAATTCCTTGGAAATTGTTGTATCCCTTTTTGATGAATTATACCTCTTTTCTGGTTGGATCTCCAAAAATATATGCTTCAATTGGCAAAGAAGAAGATGTTAAATTCCACCTACAGTTGCCATTCCTTTAGGTGCTGAATTTGCAATGGCCATTTGATGTGTCAATAAGGACATCTGTGCTGTCAAAGCTGTAATCGGATCCACTTCAAGACAACCTGTCACTTTCTTTACCATATTTCTCTCATTCGGCCACTGGAATGTATTTGAAGTCGTTTCCTCAAGTAGTTGGTATGCTTCTGCTACAATTTTGGCCATTAGTGAGCAGCCAAAAGTAGCATCTACTATTGTCCTTGTTTGGCTATTCAACCCATTGTAGAATAACTAAATCTGTAGCCAGTATAGAAAACCATGTTGTGGACATCTTCTAAGTAGATCCTTGAATCTTTCCCAACACTCGTATAGTGGCTCAAAATCTATCTACTTGAATTGTCCAATCTCACTTCTCAATTGAGCAATCTTGGTTGGAGGGAAGAATTTTGCTAGGAATTTCTCCACCATTTCATCCCATGTTGTTATGCTTCCTAGTTGTACACTCTGTAGCCAACTTTATTGCTTTGTCTTTTAATGAGAAAGGAAAAAGTCTCAATCTGATAGCTTCATCTGGTATTCCATTCATTTTTACAGTATCACTGATCTCCTGAAACATGGCAAGGTAAATGTCTGGGTCTTCACTTGGTGAACCCCCAAACTGGTTTTGCTAAACCATGTTAATCAAAGATAGCTTTAATTCAAAGTTATTCACATTAATGGCTAGATGAGTGATACCAAAGTAGTTTTCATTACCACCGGTCTAAAATAATCCTTGATTGGCCTCCGTTGTTCTATCTGTGGCTGAATTTGTGCTTGATGGGCCATTACTCTTCTTTTGGTTCACCTTGCTTTCTGCATCTTTTTTAGTGTTCTCTCAATCTTTGGATCACAAGGAATAATATTAGAATGTTCAAGATCTTTCATACACTGCTATGAAAAATAAACAAATTGAATTTGCTTTGCAAAAACAAAAGGGAAACTAAATTCTAAATTAAAGCAAAATATCTATTGATAATATTAGCAAAAGAAAGTTGAAATAATATCAATCCTTGGCAATAGCGCCAAAAACTTGTTCGCTAAAAATTATACCGTGAGTCTACGGAGTCAAGTTTTATACTTTAGTGATGAATGAGTGTCATATCAACAGGGATTGTGTATTTCAACCTTTCACTAATTATCGTTATAGATAATTCTGACTTTATTTGGAAACTAAAAACAGGATAACCAAAAGCAAGTGAGTCTTAACTAGCAGCTAAATAGAATAGCTTTGAATTGAGTAAATCAATATTTGGAAATCCTAGAGGATCGACTTCATTTATGTTTCATTCATGGCAATTTCAACTCAAATCTAATTTAACAATGCATAAGTTTATAAACCTAGAATCCTAATGTCCTTAACCACCTCTTCTGAGTGATAGGTTAAATCCCTATTTTCAATACCCTGATTTCAATATCCCTATAAAAATTTGAGTAATAAGAATGCATTAATATCTATGGTTCTCTACTGAAGATTTCATAAAACATAAAAGCTCTGCCAAGATATCTATAATTTTATGTTATGATATTTAAATTCTAATTAGGGTTATCTCTCTCGAATGTCAAACCCTAATTACAAAATCATCAAATGGATAGCAAATCAATTGAGAACCTTACACACCAAATATCACAAATAAATCTAATTGCATTGCCACACAAGAAAGTCATTGATTACACTATGAACTCAATATAAAATCCATCTCTCCTCTAGAAAAAGAGAGATTAGCCACTCATGATGCAAAATAAATCAAACTAATAAAATTTCAACATCATCATAGTTTCAATTCCAAGATGAACCACAAAAATAAAGAAGGAAATAATTAAAACCAAAACAATTCAATGTCTTTCCCCTTTTCAACTTGCTTTGCACTCCTTGGTTGTGATCTCAGACCTCTTACTCTCCAAGTTAATCTTCTCTCCTTCAAAAACTCTCTAAAAACCCTAAAGAAGCATAGCCTCCAAGTGCTCTCCAAAAGTCCTTAAATCCTAGTCAAAAGCCCCTTTTAAACCAAGTCTAATAAGTGGAAAAATACGCAATCTACAGAAATACGAAAGTCTATTTCATCATGTGGGTGCTTGAGCGCCTAAACTACTGCCACAAACTTTGAAGTCCTTTGTGATTTGGGTGCCTAAGCACTGGTAATGGGCGCTTGAGTGCCCATTCTGCTGCCCGCTTTTGCTGCTTTGTTGTGTTCTTATTTCGATTTGTGCTTTATGTCCTCAGTTTAGCTTTATTATCCCTAGATTTTAGACACTTATAAAAAATATGTAGAAACATGTGAAGAACTTAAGAAATTCTCAAGGATTAACAAGTAAATAAGTTTGTTTAATATTAATATAAGTGAATATACTTCGCTTATCAAACACTCTCCTCTTAGTATCATGGGGTATATTATCTCCAATAGCATAAACACAATAGAGCTCCCTATTGGTCCGAAGCTTAGGCAAATACCGAAGAGAGGATGAATGAATTAGGTACTTAAAAATTTGCTAAACCCCTTTAGGATTAAACATCCCTCTAACAATCAATCTAATCATTCAATCAATCATTGCACAAATACATAAGACACAGGGATTTTTATAGTGGTTTGAGTAAACACTCTACTCCAATCTTTCAAAAATATCCTCCTATTAATGTCTTGGGTTTCACTATATCCAATAGCAGAAATAAAATAGTGATCCTAGCACTTTTTTAGATTCTAGCCGTAGGGGCATAAACATAGTGCTCTCAACACTCTTCTAGATTCCAGCTCTAGGGAGCATGATCACAATGCTCCAGCACTCTTCTAGATTCTAGATGAACTCCACTTCTTTGCCTTTGTCTATTTTTAATAGATGATGATTGGTTTAGTGAGCTATTCGACTATGCCTCACTTATGACAGACGAAGTCTGTTGTACGCATGCTACTTTGGATTTGTCAGAGATAATCTCCACTTTGACAGATGAATGGTAACTCAATCGACTCCTTTTCATTTGACCTTTGTCTATAGCAGTACTTTACCTTTTGCTTTTGCAATCACCTAAGCTTTTCAGTTAAACAAATTGATGCCTTAGAATAATATCTTTTATATGTTCATTTGTTTGTGAGGCCTACAACTTGATTCTGTATGCTAAATGCTTAGCAATGACCATTAGAGCATAATCTTTAATAAAGTTTTGTTTGTCATTGAAACTATACATTTATGCTAATAACCACAAACTCACTAGTTTTTAGTTTAACTAGAAACTAATACACATTTAAGCATAGAAGAAGATTAAATCTTTTACAATTCTAATAATACAAAAAGATCTTCCCAAAATATAAATTCAATGGCCATAAGGATATGCAGATTGAAGCTCATAAAAGATAGATGATGGTTTAATGTCTTAGCCATGGGTAGAAGAATTTTCATAAGTTTAAGCTCATTGATATATTTTCCTTCCCCCTTTTGAATCATTTCACCTTTTCTCCTTAAATAGCTTCTTCATAATTTTAACTATTGGAGAAGATGAGTTCAGTTGAATGTAAAAATGAGAGCAACAATAAATAAAGACTATTGAAATTTCTGCCGTTATAGTGCATGCCTTTCTGATTTGTCTCTATATGCTTCGTTGTTCTTTTATAAAGAGGAGGATAAGCTATTGCTAAAATATCTTTTCTCATTTTGACTTTACATAACTAGAAACTTGCAACGCCGCGTATTGATGAAAATGATGACCTAAATGAGTTTGTATAATGAAAGCACGAATGCAAATGTCATTTAAATGCAAGTCACATATATCAATTTTCTTCTCACAGGTGACAGCCTCTCTTTGTCTTCATTTGTTTGTTATAAGCTTTAGGCGAATTCTCCTGCTAGTTTGTTTGTCAATCAATCCTTCATGGGTATGATTTGTCTGTTGTAAATACCATACGAATTCTAGTGCTATAGGCGAAGTTGAACTGATTGACAGACAAACTCTGCTTTATCTGTTTAAAGTTTTTAAACGAATTCCTCTAGGAGATTTGTCCACCAGTTGATCACTATTGTAAATAATAGATGAACTGTGGTGCCAAAGACAAAGTCGAACTGATTGATAAACACACTCTGCTAATCGACAGACAAACTCTGCTTTGTCTATTTTTCTTTTGTTCCACATTCATTTGTTGTAAATGATAGACAAACTTTAATTTATCTCGGACGAATTAGGCTCTGCACTTCATCTATTGATTTGTCTATAGTAAGTTGCAGATGAATGTGCCTTTGCATTGAAGTTTACTTGTCCAAGTAGCTACTTTATTTGTGTAAGTTCGTCTATGTACGCTATGTAGCTTCTACTTTATCTTTCACTTTGCCTATAGTAACAAACAAATTTGATCCTATAGACGAAGTTGAATTCCTTATTTGTTTTGCAACAGATAGAGTTTATCTCTGCAACTTCCTTTTTATTTCACCAAACCCCTTCAATTGCTACATACAGATTTAGTTGGACCAGCAAGGACAAAAAGCCTTGGAGGAAAACATTACACACATGCCACTATAGATAACTATAGTAGATTTACCTAGGTAATGTTTATAGCATCCAAATATGAAGCTTTTTCATTCTTTGAAGTATTTTTCAAACATGTACAGAATAAACAAGGCTCTCATATTATTATTATAGGGAGTGATCATGGTAGAGAATTTGAAAATCATAGATTCATTGATTTTTGTGTAAGCAATGGTATTTTTTAAACTTTTTCTAACCAAAAATCTCCAATAAAATGGAGTAGCTGAAAGAAAGAATAGATCCTTGTAAGAGATGACAAAAACTATGTTGAGTGAATACAATCTTCCACAATATTTTTGGGTTGAAGCAATGAACACCGCATGTTATATTATTAATAGAATCTTTACTAAATCCATAATCAACAAAACTCCATTTGAATTATACTATGGTAAGACACCAAGTATTTCATATTTTCATACTTTTGGTTGTAAGTGCTTTATTCTTAATAATGACAAAGAAAACCTTGAAAATTTTAATAGTAGATCTGATCAAAGAATATTTCTAGGTTATTCCATTGGTAGCAAAGCATTTAGAGTATACAACCTAAGACTTAAGATTGTAGAGAAATCCATCCATGTTAAATTTGATGAACATACTAACTCCATGAAGAGAAATAGTGATTTTGATGATGAGACAGGTATTCTTCCATCAAGTGTGGAGAAACTAAAATTATATGATAATCAAGAAGAAGCTCCACTATCAAAGACAACAATGGATAAAGTTGAACCATCCACAACAAAGGTAAATGAGGAAGTTAACTCGTCTCTTCCCAAAGATTGGAGGTTTATGCATGCTCATCCTGAAAACCAGATAATTGGTATTGTGTTCGATAAAGTTAGAACTAGATTATTCTATTACTAAATATGTGGCAATTTTGCTTTTATTTCTCAATTAGAACTAACTTGCACAAATCAATCATTAGAAGATGAAAACTAGATTTTAGCTATGCAAGAAGAATTTGATCAATTTAAAAGAAATGATGTGTGGACTATTATTCCAAGACAAAACCATCAATCTGTTATAGGAACAAAATGTGTCTTCAAGAACAAATTGGATAAATCAGGATTATGTTGAGAAATAATGGAAGATTAGTCACAAAGGGGTATTGTCAAGAAGAAGGAATTACTCTTCTTCTTAGTCTTGAATAAACATATTGTCAAGAAGAAGGAATTACTCTTCTTCTTAGTCTTGAATAAACATTGTCTATTCGGTATAGATAGTTCAAATTTCTCAAAGAATTTTATACTCCCTGACCATGGCTTCATCTTCAACTGCTTCTGTCTTTGCATTTGTTTGTAGAGATTTTTCATTGGATTTTATAGACAAAGCAAGCTCCTTGTAGCTCATCTTTGAAGCCTTATTTTCTTCTTATTATTTTTCTATAATCTTCAGCAGTTTAATCCCTTTGGAACGTAGCAGATAGTTGTGGCAGTTGGGTTGTAGACGATTGTGATACTGCACATACTACGTTATTAGTTTTCAGATACATTATTTAATAAGAATATATTTAATACTAATGTGATTTTAACATGTTGTAAAGCAAGGATAGTATAGATCTTTATTTAAGTACATAATGTGAAAACTTTAGAGTACGGTTCTAAATATGATTCAACATATTAAAGAATGATAATTAAGATTAAGCACACCCATAAAGTAAAAGATGTATGCTTGTATAATTAAACATTCATGATTATCTATTTATATCAATTAACATGTATCAAATCATAATTATGCATATGATTTTTAAGGATTTAATCACACATATTGTTTTATTTTAATACAAGTTTTGTTATCATCAAAATTATATATAATAATCCTGAAAAACTAAACTTCCAAGATTGCAGCATGTAAGGACCATTACCATCCTGGATTATAAATTCACCAAACTGGAATCCTTGTATCTTTCTGATAATTACTTCAATGGCGCAATTCCTTCTTCTAATCCAAATGGGCTTCTGAAACTTAGAGAAGTTGACATGTCATTTAATTTGCTTAATGGGATGATACCATCTTCATTGTTATCACTTCCATCATTGTGGTTATTGCATCTTGAGCATAACCAACTCAGTGGTCAATTAGATGAGTTCCGCAATGCCTCCTCTTCACCATTTGAGGCCATTCATTTGGATAATGACAAGTTGTAAGAGATGATTCCTAAGTCCATCTTTCAACTTTGGAACATTTCTTTTGCCTTCATCTCAACAATTTCAATGATGATCAACATCTAGGCTTATTCAAAAACCTAACCAAACTCTCCCATCTTATTCTTTCTAATATTAATTTGTCAGTCAAAGCTGGTAGTAGTAATTCAACCATCATCTCATTCCCCTAGTTGTCAGTACTGCATTTGCAATCTGGCAACATTAAAAGATTTCTAGATTTCTTGAGAAGCGAAGAGAAGTTGCAATACTTGGACCTTTCTAATAATAAAATAGAAGGAGAAATTCCCAAGTGCATTTGGAAGGTAGGGAATGGACTATTTTCCCATCTAAATCTTCCTCATAATGTTTTGAATGTGATGGAAGCACCAATTCCCCATATTTCATTAACTAGCTACCTGGAGTTCTCAACCTAAGCTCAAATTTTTTGAAGGTTCCCTTCCCATTCCTTCATCCTTCCTTAATTTCTACTCTGTTTCTAACAATAGCCTTAGTGGAGAAATCCCACTGTCAATTCGCAACCTAACATCCCTAAACATACTTAATGTATCTAACAACAATTTCAATGGTTTTATTTCGCAATGTTTTGGTGAAATGAGTAGTGTTCTCCTTATGCTAAATCTCCAAGGAAATGCTTTTTATGGTAGCTTGTTTCAAACATTTAAACAAGATTGTTCCCTTGAGATACTAGATTTGAGTGAAAATCAGTTAGAAGGCCAATTGCCAATTCCCTAGCCAATTGCAAAGAGCTCATGATATTGAACCTCAAAAATAATCAAATACATGATATTTTCCTTTGTGTATAGAAGGTTTGGCCAAGTTACGCATCCTTATATTAAGATCCAACAATTTCTATTGTCCCATTGAGCTTCTACCGACAAGACAGAAGTTCTCCTTGGAGTTGCAGATTATTGATCTCTCCTTCAATAATTTCAATGGCAATATACCATCTACCATGTTTTCAAGATGGACAGTGATGACAGGAGAAGAAAACTTGGAACCAAGGCACCTCACGATATGCACAGGCCATTTCTATTTATTTGTTGGTGAGGTTCTTTTGACTATGAAGGAGTAATGATGAGTAAATGATTGGAGTTGGATCTAAAGAAGATTTCCACAGCTTTTACAGTAGTTAATCTCTTAAACAACTACTTTCAAGAGCAAATTCCAAAGTCTATTGGGATTCTGAAGTCACTTCGAGTGCTCAACATGTCACATACTGGTTTCATAAGCCCAATCCCAATGTCACTAAAGAACTTAACACTGCTAGAGTCATTAGATCTTTCAGGAAACAACATCTTTGGACAAATTCCTCAAGAGCTATTAGAGCTAACATTTCTTTCGGTACTCAACCTTTCAAAGAATCGGCTCACTAGCAGCATACCACATGCTAAGCAATTTTAACATTCACAAATGACTCATTTCAAGGGAACTTGCGATTATGTGGGCCTCCACACATAAAAATGCGATGACTCTAATGGTGGACCATCATCGAACTTTAACGATTCAAAATTGTTGTCAGAAGGGGAGTATGACTGGAAAATGATTACTATTGGATACGAAGTAGGATTGGGAGTGTTTTGCTGGGCATTGGTGATATGGGCAAAAGGAATGAAAGCATATAATAAATTTGTATCTAAGATGCTTTTGTTAATTTGTCCATCAACAATTTAATTCTACCTTCTGCAATGCAGTTTGAGGTGAAGTCTCTTTTTTTCTCCTCTTTTGTATGTATGTATTTGTGTTTCCATATATGTATTTAGCTATTTATTGCTTTTAAATTTTTGGCGAATTTGGAATGGAATGGAATCAAATCCTATCATAATTGTGATCAAATCCCCTCAACTTCATCAAATTTTTTCAAACCCATACAAGCCTTGTACTTGAAACCCATTAAAACCTGCCACAATGAAAGCCCATCAAAATTCAACCATTAAGTTTATCAAATCCTACCAATCCAACTTTTAAACAATTTTACTTAAAAACTAGTCTGACAAGCCCATACTTAACACTCACTAAATCCTATCAAACTTTATTAACATTTGATCAAGGGTGAACAAAGGTTATCAAACTCATAAAATTAAAAATGCATTAACATTTTCAAATTTTAAATAATTTTTACAAAATTAATTTATCGCATGTTGAAATGATCTACAAAGTTACAATTAGCTTATTATCTAACTGGTTGTATATGAAAAAAAAATTATGTAACAATGGCATTGTTAACGCATTGGATGAGAAATAAAGGAAAAATGGAAGAAGAGATTCCATTCCAAGCAAACTAAAAATTTAAAAGCAAGAAGTAAACACCCACACACATACTCAAATATATACGAGCAAAAGAAACATAAAAGAAAAGGGGGAAAGATCCAAAAGAACATGTTTTGGTATTAAAAAAAAAAACAGAACAAGAGCATTCTTATCATTTTAGGTAGAGTGTAGAATTTCATTTATATGAGAGTATATATCTAATTGATAGTAAATATCATATTTGGAGTGCTTAAATTTAAGATCACTTCCGTCTAAGTTATAGTTAATTAAATTATACATACGTCTAACAAAAATGGTATATATTAAAGTATATGTTTATAATATAAATAAAAATTTGAAGTCGTTATCAAAATATAATGCAATTAAAAAGAGAGTTTTTTTTTATTTTTAAGACAAATTATTAGATTCAACCTTCCCTAAATATTTAGTGATTGTTAATTTTAAAATGATAAACTCTATGTACTTTTAATTTTTATGAAAATATTACCATTTAATATATTAACATTTAATAGTTTTTAATAGGGTTTAATAAGGTTTAATAGATTTTAGTATTAGTTAACAAAATCTAACAGGCTTTTTTATTAGACCTTAACAAGATTTAATAGATATTAACAAAGCTTAATGGAGGTAAATGGGCTCTAGGCTCATAATTAAAATGAGCTTAAATATATTTAATAATCTATTATGGTAATTATACTAACTAAAATTCTAAATAATCATTATTTTTAACCTAATATGCATGTCAAATAGTTGTGGTCAATATTAGTTCATAAAAAAATGAGTTACACTATTTTAAATACAGTTTGATTCTTTTCAATAGGCTTTAATAAATTTTAATATTATTTAACCATGTTTTATATATTTTAATGGGCTTTAATACTATTTAATAGGACTTAACAAATTTTAACAAGATTTAATAGGCCTATTTAATAGACTTTAATAGAAGTTATTGGGGTTTAACAGAGTTTAATCATGTTTAATAGAGATTAATAAGCTCTGGGCCCCATTCAAAGTGGGCCAAAATAAATTTAAAATTTTATTATGCCAATATACCCACTAAGATTTTTAGATAATCAATTTTTTATCATAATATTTATTTTCAAATAATTATACATGATATTTACAAAAATTAGTTGACAACAAAAATGTTAAACAAATTTAAATGACACTTGAATCTTTTTAATAATTTCTAATAGATTCTAATGGCTTTAAAACTATTTATCAAAGGTTAATATGATCTAACAAAATTTAACGAGGTTTTTAAGAGGTTAATGGGCCTTTATAGAATCTATAAAGGTTTATAGTAATGGGCTTTAATACTATTGAGTATCATTTAATGACGTTTAATGGCGGTTAATGGGTTTTAATAAAATCTAGCTAAGTTTAATAGTGGTTGATAGAATGTTTGAACCTGTTTTTAAGAACCGTTACTCAAAATAAGAACTTAGCATAAGCCAAAAATGAAACTCTTCTCACAACCTAATACTTCTCAGTCAGACTATTCATGAGCAATCTTGGGAGACACGTATGGCTATATAAATGTTTCATCCTTTTGACTTTATTTAATTATGTGAACTATTTTAACTAATTTTTATTTCTTATAAAACAATTTACCATCATTAATAAGATTATGTATAAGTTAAGGAGATTAGATATTAAAAATTAATGTCCACACCTTCTACTGAATGGGTCCGTTCTTCCTTGATATGAGACACCAACATATCGAATTCCACTAATCTAAATATACAAGTTTACCATGCAATGATATATGGGGCTGAATATTTAGATTGTTTTTTATCCACATGAGATTCATGTATTTGGCACTACATTTTCCTTTATTTGATTTTTGTGGCTTTTATACTTTTTACCAATAGTAGGATAAGATTTGTCATGAACATGGCGCATTTGCAGGCCCACCAATTTAGCATATTCATTAGAAAACAATTTTTCAGATGCTTTGTCTTCAAACTCTTGGCCATTATATGGTTTTGCCTCGATTACTACTTTCCAAATCGCCTCCATTACTACTTTCGAAACGACTAACTCTACACCAGAATTATTAACATCCTATGCAACACCATAAACTTGTGGTTCAGTAATGGTATCTATCTACTTCTCTCCCTCAAAAGTCAACATACGTTACAATAATTGGCCTAGTACAATCATACATCTCTCCCTCATAAGCCATCTTGATGGTAGCGAGCTACTAAAAAACTCCTAAACTTAGCTATAGGAAGTCTTCCAAAATAGGAATTGGTCTTGTGTAGTTTGCATCGAATGCATAAGAGAGCATATCGCATCAAAAATCTGAGAGAAGGCCACAACAGGGAAATGAAATTTTTGGTCCCTTGAGCATGGCTCAACTTAGGAGGGGAATAGTGAATTGGGTTTATAAAATTTTCTTGCTTAACCTCAGTTAATCAAATTCCTTTTTTTCAAATGATTTTCTAAACTATTATGTAATAAAGAAAAATAACAAGCAAGAAAATAAACCAATTACACACAGCAAACATGATGTATAGTGGTCCAGGATAACTTATGTACTCCACTCTTCCATGCATACACTCATTGTTTTTTGGATTCCACTATCTCTATAGGGAACACAAATTAGTGTTACCACTCTCTTCTTGATTCCAGCTCTAGGGGGCATAAACGTTTAGTGTCTCTTATACTTTTCTTGATTCCAACCCAAGGGGACGTAATAACTTATGATTCTAGCACTCTTTTAAATTCTAACTCTATGAGACAAAAATACAATGCAATAAATTGATTCTGAGACACTCCAATAGTTGCACTTATTCTTATTGAGATTGGTCTCTTATACCAACTCAAGGAATACATGAAATAAAGTAAGAAAGAAGATTTTACACTTTTGAACAATGTATCAATGAAAGCACTAGGGAAGCCTTTATGATCCTTGAATAGCTCACTTTGATGTAGAAGATCTTCCCTTTATGTTGGTGAAGATAATGAAAGTTTAATTCTTTGGCCTTAGGTTGCCAAGACGTCTTAAAGATTAAAGCTCAATCAACTTGTTACCCCTCTTTTTCATCACTTGCAAACGTTCCAACTAAACTCTTTTTATAGCTCTTTCGAAAACATGGCTATTGGAAATGATTAGGTTGCATTAAATGCTTTGCAATGTCCAAATGTTTCGACTGTTGCAGTCAACAAGTAGATTGCAGGTGGCTACGAAAATTAACTGCAATCTGTAGGCGATATGGCAAGCAATTGGGATGCCGACTATGGTAAAAAACCCTAGCATTTTATTGTCTATTCGCAAGTGGTACCGCAGGTAGCTACAGTATCAACTACGTTTGAAGCGACATACGCTTGGAAGGAGGTACTTTAGTGCAGTAGGCGGTTTGTGATGGCGCCTTTGGCTTTAGCTGCAAGATCGCATGCGACTACGATTGTTCATAAACTGCACGCCTTGCTTGGATACCACAATCAGTATCTACAAGTAGCTGCGATGCAGCTATAGAGTAGGCGATGTCTACTAGCAACTGCGGTTGTTCAGGGACTACATGTTAAACCAAATAATGTATATGGCAAACAGCCAAGTTTTGATGATGAACAATAACATATGACTGAACACTTGTGGTACTGATAGTTGTGTTCCCAAGTATTGCAAGAACAAATATAAATGATATCTAGGGAAACAACTCAAAAGGAGTGGACAACATATACAAAGAATACATCCATAAGCAAGATCCACTACACCAAAAGAAGACAAGAATGCTTAGAAAGAATGGCACTGAAACTTTAAAAAGAAGTCATGAAGCATATCTGTAGCTATGACGTTCAAGCATCAATGAGTGATCAAATAAATCTTCTATAGATAAAATTAGTATCATATAATACCTGCCTTAGGCAAATTAAGACATGCCGTTCCATAGACAAGTCACATAAATTACTCATACGCAACATCTATTCGCAACACAAAGACTAATTCAGATTGCAAAAGCAGAGATGAGATGAAGCTAAACTCAAACAAATGAAGAGCTTAGAATGAAGTTGAACTAAACAAGCATTTGTCTCTCATATAAAGTCTATCTAGAATAGAAGAAGAATAAAGAACTCATCTGCAATCTTCTACAAATGAAATAGAAGATGAAGCAGAAGCGGGACAATGACCATAAATGAATAAGCTTACTTTGTCTGTCGTCTTCAAGTTCATCTGCCTCTTGCAATAAACAAACCAACAAATGAACCATTGAAGAGATGATTCATCTATACCTCTAGGATTCATTTGTTACTTGTAACAAACAAACCAACAAAAAAAATGCTAGAAAAGAAATTGTTTACACCTCGTCAATTCATCTATTAATTATGATAGGCAAACCAACAGACGAGTTACTTGAAAGACTTCGTCTGCAACTTGCAAATTCATCTGCAGTTCTCTACAGACAAATCAACAGATAAAGTTAATTTGTCTACTGTAAAGATGCCTTGTCCATATAAATAAGAGTTGTCTATTACTTATAATAGACAAAGCTACTTCATCTGGTGAAAGAAACGATATGGTGAGAGAACTTTGTCTGATGAATAGTCAGAGAAGAACTTCGTCTGCACCTCTGCAATTCGTCTATCACTTCCAACAAAAAACTAGAAGATCAAGTAAAAATGCTACCATGATCTTAGATAAATTTACAAAGACAAAGCTATCAGTCATATGGATCTACTTAGAGCAAATATGTCTGTTATTTACAAAAGACAAACTAGGATTTTATCAGACAAAGTCCTCTAACAAACAATGGCTAAAACTCTATGGCATATCATGATAAGTAAAAGTTATTTATACCAAATAATGTTGGTTGTACTCTCCGATCAAACTTTCACTCGAAGTAGATCCCTTTAAACACCAGACAAATTGAGCTTAGCTGAAGATGGTAAGAAATTCAAAAAAAAAACTAGTCTTCACTCTAACAAAGGTTGCAACTCTCAAAGGCTACATCCCTTCAAGCTTAATGGGGATCTTTCCAAAAAAATTAGAAAGTTAGTCATGCAAAAAGTCTTTAGCCGGTGCTTGCCAAAATTGGAAAGGCATCTTCTTTAGAGATGGTGTTGTAGGCTTTCCAGCTAGAACGAATTTACCAAGAAGATAACTTTTCAATGGGAGAAAATCTAGAATAGTCTTCAACATTCAAAGAAAGTCAATACCTCCAATGGACAAAAATTTCTAAAGCAATATAAAAGTAGTGCAATGTCAGCGAAGAAGGTTGATAAAACTGAGAGAGAAAGATGAAAAGGAGAAAAGAGTTTAAACGAGTAACTTCTTTCAAATAGATAATTGCTTCCTCCAAGATATTCAATCTCCATTATACTAATAGACGACGAGCCTCAAAGATCTATCTCAATCATATTTCTGGAGTATTGATATCTAATGTACTTCAATGAGCTATCATTTTATATATACTTAAACTCTATACAAATCAGCCTAGTAAAAGAGGCAAAGCAATGTGCAAAATAAGCATTGTTAATCAGCCATGTGAGTTTGCAGTGAGCTCGTGAAAACCACATTATATGAGCTCTGGAAAATCAACAAGTTTGTTGGTGATTTTTTAAAATAGTTAGTTTCCTGGTGTGCTCATGAAAACCAGAAGAATGCTGGGAGCATTATGTTATGCCCCTTGGAGCTGGAATCCAGAAGAGTGTTGGGAACACTGTTTACACCCCTTAGAGATGAAATCTAGAAGAGTGCATGGAGCACTTTTGTATTTCCATTATATGAGATATAGTTGAACCCAAGGCAAAATGCGTGTGCTCTTATAAGAGTGGACGTAGGGACAAGATGCTCAAACCCCTATAAAAATTATTGTGGACTGTTTGCTTGATTGCTTTACTTTACATGCTACTGTCTCATCATTACATTTCACATATCATTATACATGCAATTATCTGCCTGAAATAAGAATGGCTAAGAGAAATAGAATCTAAAAGTGAAGCAGACACTATGACTGAACGAACATTTATGAAAATCACATATGTGTTGCAATACTACTTCTGCTTAGCTCATTAATTTTTATTTGGTCATAATTTTTATATGCTCAATTCACCCCTCTCCTCTTGAGTTATCTACTATATGGGACTAACAAGTGGTATTAGAGTAGGCTTTGCAAGTTAATTTTGACTACTAAAATTTAATTTATGAACAGATTCCTATAGCCAAATAGTTCCATCATACTTCTGCCAAAGGACAAGTTATTTGCAAACCTTTATACATCAATGATATCTATCATAGTTTCTGAAAAACTCAAAATACTTGTCTCACACTAAGTTTGAGAGAATATCCATATGTAACTTTGTTAAAGATATATGAAAATTATATATGACAAAGTGTTAGGGAACTCTAACACATATTAGTTGTCGAGCTAGAAACTCGCCACGTCAGACTACTACCCTTTTTAGGGATCTCTCCGAATCCCGCAAAATCCGAAGTTCAGGATGTGCATCCCCAGAGATCCCTCTCCTAAGTAAACTTCTTAGTTCGCCCTGCATACCAAGTCACAAGACTCCCGACTGCGCACCTCGCTCATCTATAAATACGGACCAGGTATGCATCCCTGGGGCAGATCACTCGTTCCTATTCCTTTCTCCCTCCAAAAGTCCCGTATACTAACTTGAGCGTCAGAGTGTTCACGCCGAGAACACCCCCGACTCCTCTGATCAATGTTCTAGTCTTATAGGAATCGAGGAGGGAAGATCTCGAAAGCTGCATCAGCATTTCATTTGGGAACCGCCCAAACATTGGCGCCGTCTGTGGGAAGCATTTCAAAATGTTTGAAAGGATGTCAGACGACATTATAAACACAGACAATGCTCCGTCTCTCCCTGCAGTCATCGACAACACGCGGTCTACGTCGAACCAAAACAACACAGTGCCACAGCCTGAAAACTTATCGACTCGACCCAGCCCGACAAACCAACAAGCGATGCAACACATGATGCATGAGATGATGCAGCAGATGATGTAGCAATTTATGCAGCAACAAGGGAATAATCCATGGGGACCCCCTGCCGTGGAAGCTCTTCCACCACCACCTCATCCCCAATGTCAGAAAGGTCTGACAAACGGATCTAGAGACCCTTACAGAGCCGGTGTCTACGTCACCGACCCCGCATTAGGAACATTACTACCTGATGTACGGGTACCGCATCCGGTAAACGTAGAAAATACACCAGCTACGGGCATCCTGGCCAATGACCCGGTGAATACCGTCCATACCATCTTGGAGCCTATCCAGAGACAAGTCGACTATGGCCAGGAAAGAGAGGCATCCTCGCACCATAGGATAAGAAAACTCCCAGAAGATAATGCCACTAAACTGGAAGGACGGAACACCCAAGAATGGCCAGAGAAGCAAGCATCGGCAAAACGTTCCCCTTTCTGCCCAGAAATCTTGGAGGAGCTAATTCCCAAAGGATTCCGAATGTCATCCCTAGAAGGTTATGATGGCACCATGGACCCCGACGATCACCTTGCCAGATACGATGGTCAAATGACCCTCGTAGGGGTCTCTGACGCCATTAAATGCCGTGCATTCCCGCCGACACTCAAAGGAGCAGCCCTATCCTGGTATCAAACTCTAGCGTCAGAATCCATCAAATCCTTCAGTGATCTAAAAGAGCACTTCCGGAAGTGCTTTATAGCTCAACGAAGGCAGAAAAGAACAGTGAAGTCATTGATGATGGTAAAGCAAAGGGAGAACGAGACTCTCCGTGAATACGTGAGTAGATTTAATCGGTATACATTAGATATGGAAAAGCTAGACCACAACATCGCGGCAGCAACACTCCAAAGTGGAATTGTAGACCCGAAGGTCAAATACCAGCTACACCTATGGCCCCCAAGAGACTACTCGAAGCTCTTAGAGATGCTGAATTGACACATAGACGCAGATGAAAGCACCAGAGAAGAGGACGTTAAAAGACAAAGGAGCCGGTCACGATCCCCACCTCATGGCGGGAAAGAAGCCACAGTCGACGTCACCCCGGATCCGGGCAAGTATCTTCTGCTCACAGATCCGGGAAAAGTAAAACAACAGCAACAAACAGAGACACTCCCAAGCACACTCTTAACTGCTTCGCCACCCACGTCCTCCACAAAATCTAGAGACAGGGATACCAGGTCCCCTCTCCACCAAAGATCAAAAGAAGAAGCCATCTAGAACGAAGCAAATACTGCCTTTTCCATAAAGAAATTGGCCACGACACTGATGAATGTCACATCCTAAAAGAAGAAATCAAAAAGCTCATCAAAAGAGGGAAGTTACTACAATATGTGGCCAATGATCCCAGAAAGGCAGAGGATAAGCATCAAAAGGCTAGGGGGCGAGAAGAGAGAGAGAAAGACCTTGCAACAGAAGATAATCAACCCACGGCAGAAACCATCAATGTGATATTCGGTGGCCCAGTAAACCATCCCCCTACTCTAGTAAACACAGTGGAAAGTAGCTCCAAAAGAAAGAGAGAAGAAGAAGAAGACTTTCCGATCATCTTCTCACAAGAAGATAATCTGAATGGAGAAGGCCCCCAGAATAATGCGGTGGTTATATCGGCCGTCATCCAGAACTACTAAGTAAAAAGAATCATGGTTGACAGCGGGTCCTCGACAAACATCCTCTTCTACCATTGCTATGACAAAATGAAGATCTCAAAGGAAAAGCTACAACCTTATGTGGGGCGATTAACTAGCTTCACAGGAGAAGGTGTCTTTCCAAAATGAATCATCAACCTCCCATTTAAGATGGGAGATGACCCTGAAAAAGTAACAACCCACCTGGATTTCCTGATAATCGACATCCCATTACTGTACAACTATATCTTGGGGCGCCTAGGCCTCAATAAGATGAAAGCTGTCGTATCCACTTACCACCTTGCAGTTAAATTTCCAGTCGAAAAAGGGGTTGGTATAGCCAGAGGCGACAGAAAGATCACCCAAGAATGTTACAAAATCTCAATGAAGGAAAGAATGTCGAAAAGCATGTAGATAGACGCCATGGATAACAGGGACAAACAACAAATCACCCGTAATGAACCGATAGAGCCTCTGGTCACGGTCCTGTTAACAAATGGATCCGAATAAAAGATCATCTGAATCGGCTCTGCCCTAAAATCATCGCTGAGAGAGGAACTGGTCGACCTGCTAAGGGAGAATATGAACGTCTTCGCATGGGAACCCTCGGATATGCCCGGAATATACCCATCAATCACCTCCCACAAACTGGTGGTCAACGACAACCACAAACCAATGAGGCAAAAGAAACGACTTTTTTCCCCAGAAAAGAAGGAAGCCATTGCGATAGAAGTAAACAAACTCCTTGAAGCAAGATTCATCAGACCCATACATTATCCGGAATGGCTTGCCAATGTGGTAATGGTAAGAAAGGCAAACGACAAATGGCGTATGTGCGTAGATTTTACAATGTTAAACAAAGCCTGTCCAAAGGACAGTTACCCTCTTCCCAACATTGACCAGCTAGTAGACTCCACATTAGGTCATGAGCTACTCTTCTTTATGGACTCTTTCTCCGGATATCATCAAATCCGGATGCACGAGCCGGACTAGGAAAAAACAGCCTTCATCACAGATATAGGAACATTCTGTTACAGGGTAATGCCATTCGGTTTGAAGAATGTTGGGGGCAACCTATCAGAGGATAATAAACAGTATATTCAAACATCAACTGGGAAGAAATATGGAAGCACATGTCGACGACATGGTGGTCAAAAGCAAAATCAAAACCCACAACGTTCAAGACTTGAAGGAAACCTTCAAAACCCTCCGAGAGCACAAAATGAAGTTGAACCCCCAAAAACGCGCATTCGGAGTAGAATCAGGAAAGCTGCTGGGCTTCTTAATATCCCAGAGAGGCATCGAGGAAAATTCAAAAAAGATTCAAGCCATCCGAGACATGGCAGCGCCTAAAAGGGATGGACATCCTGGGCCCATTCCCGTCGGCAGTAGGAAGAAAGAAGTACATATTCGTCGCCGTTGATTACTTTACAAAGTGGGCAGAGGCCAAAGCCACCAAGTCCATTTCCACAAAACAAGCAACAGACTTCCTAATGGGAAACATCATGTGCAGATTCGGGGTCCTCGGAATACTTATCACCGATAATGGAACCCAATTCGGAAGCAAACCATTCAAATCCTTCTGTAGAACACATGGAATCCAGCAGAAATTTTTCTCAATAGTACACTCTCAGACAAATGAGCTAACAGAAGCCACAAATAAGAACATTGTTATAGGCCTAAGAAAAAAAATAGAAGGCACCGAAATCAGTTGGTACCAAGAGCTACCAAGAATAATATGGGCCCTGAGGACGACACCTAAAAGATCCATGGGCGAAACTCCGTTCATGCTGGCATACGGATCCGAAGCTGTGATACCCATGGAACTCCAAATACCCTCCGCCAGAACAGGCAACTTCAACCTACAAACCAACAAAGAGCCGCCGGAAGCTAATCTGGACCTATTGGAAGAAACAAGGATCAATGCTCAAGCTAGGATTGCAAGGCAACAGACACAAGTCAAACAATACCATGACTAAAAGGTCAGGCGAAGAAGTTTCAAGGAAGGAGATCTAGTCCTTCGAGAAGCCTCGGTAAGCAACCCCATCCACACGAAGGGAAAACCTGCACCTTCCTGAAAAGGACCATACAGAGTCAAGGAAGCAATAAAAAATGGGGCCTACCGACTGCAAAGGCTCAATGGAAAAAACATCCCACGAACCTGGAATGTCGAACATCTAAGGAGGTACTATCAGTAAGAATTATCAATAATACTTATTTTATGATTTTTTTCCTTTCTGTACGAAAAGGGCTCCTCCTTTTATACAAAGCAATAAATCATACAAGTTAGTTTTTTCTCAAATAAAGTTTGTCAGCCATCGGCTCTGCAAGCACGGAACCGAAAGGATAGAAGTTCCGCAGAAACAGAACCGCCAAACTCTAGAAAGGGTTATAAGGCCATCGGTCCCACAGAAACGGGACCGTAGTGAAAGAAGTTCCACAGAAATAGAACTGCCAAACCCAGAACGAGTTATAGGGCATCGGTCCCGCAGAAACGGGATCGTAGCGAAAGAGGTTCCGCAAAAACGGAACCGCCAAACCTAGAACGGGTTATAGGGCATCGGTCCCGCAGAAACGGGACCATAGCGAAAGAGGTTCCACAAAAACGAAACCGCCAAACCCAAAACGGGTTATAGGGCATCGGTCCCGCAAAAATGGGACCGTAGCGAAAGAGGTTCTGCAGAAACAGAACCGCCAAACCCAGAACGGGTTATAGGGCATCGGCCCAGCAGAAACGGGACCGTAGCGAAAGAGGTTCCGCAGAAACGGAACCGCTAAACCCAGAATGGGTTATAGGGCATTGGCCCCGCAGAAATGGGACCGTAGCGAAAGAGGCTCCGCAGAAACGGAACCGTCAAACCCAGAACGGGTTATAGGGCATCGGCCCCGCAGAAACAGAATTATAGCGAAAGAGGTTCCACTGAAATGGAACCACCAAACCCCAGAACGGGTTAAGGGACATTGGCGCTCAAGCACGGAACCGAAGGGAAAGAAATTTTGCAGAAATGGAACCACCAAACTCTAGAAAGGGTTATAAACCCATTAGCCCTGCAGAGATGGGACCGCAGCGAAAGAAGTTCTGCAGAAACGGAACTGAGAGGGAAAGAAGTTCTGCAGAAACGGAACCGACGAGGAAAAGCTTCCGCAGGATGGAACCTCTCAACCTTAGAAAAAATCACACTTGAGAAAGATTTCGTACACAAAATCGTTGAGAGAATAGCCAGAATTGTATTTCACTTGGAAAAATGGCCAAAAAAGATTACATATCCTCCCCATCTGGAGAAATATCATCTAAGTCAAGGCCAGGGAATTTCCTAGCTACCTTCTTTTTACAAGACTCAAACGACTGCTTACAACAATCCACTATATGTTAAAGGAGCAATTCCTGACACTCGGGTTCCTCAACCAACTATTCCAGCCATTGTTGACAAACCTGAGAAAGAGCGGTAACATGTCTTCCTTCAACGATGCAATCTCCTCATGCAAAGCTACCTCTGTACCTTCTAAAGCGGGTACCCATCCACGAAGCTCCTTCTCCCGTTTGGCAGACTCGGCCTGAGCGCGAGCAAGACGCTTCTCCTTGGACTCAGATATGGAAAAAGCGCGGTCACGATTAATCTGCAGTTGAGACACAGTAGTCTCCGCCTGCCATAACCTTGACTCTGCAGCCGCACATTCTGCCCTTAGAAGATCCTCATTGGCCCGAAGAGTAGAGGCAGTCTCTTCCAAGTCACAGAAGTGATTTTGTTTCTCTTCCAGGTCCTCCTTTAAAGCTATAGCTTCCGCGATCATCCGGTCCCGATCATTCTTTATGAACCGGTGCTCCCGGCGCCAGTAATCAACTTCCTATTTTGCCTCCTCCAAGCGCTCGGTCCGGATCCACAATTCATCCTGAGTAAGGCCGAGATGCTGCATGGCAAGCCCCATCCGATCGATGAAGCTTTGCCGCTCCAGAGAGTGATGAATCACTCCCAAGGAGGACTCCTCGAGAAGATCCTCCCAGGACATGTCCAGATACCGAGACCGGTTTGCAGAATAGGCTAACTTGGTGATGAAGGTGGCAGCCAGCCGAGGATTCTCCAGCAGAAAAGTAATCAACCCCTCCACCCTAGGAGCCACACTAGCGGGCGTTGAAGGCCGAGAAGATGCCCGACTCGGCGGAGCCACCATCTCTTGAGAAGAAGCATCACCTAGATCGAAAACAAGGCCACCAGTGCTAGAAGCCTCGCCACGGAGACGCTGAGCGAGCGGAGCCAAGGTCGGACCAGCATAAGGACACTTCATAGCACGGGCCAAACGATCGGACAAAAACAAGCCTACAAGAGCAAAAAAAGAAGTCAAATAACGATCTACCAAAAAAAAAAACTTACCAGCGAAAGAGGAAGAAGGCCTTGATCCTGCAATCGCACCCGAAGACATCGACACTGACGTTGAGGAAGCAAGCATAGAAGTAGCCGCCTTGGTTGAGGTAAACACCTCCGAAGCGACAAGAGCTGCATCTACCGCAACAGATGTGCTTGGAATAGTCAGAGCCGTCGCAATAGAAGTCAGCCGCACGAGATCAAGGGGAGCCGCGGAAACTGATAAAGGAGCTAGAGACATGGATTCGGAATTACCAGAAGAAGGAAAAGAATCGAAAGCACTCATCAATACAGTTCTAGACACAAAAGGCACTATGGCCATAGATGGAACAGATAAGGATTTTAAGACGAGAGGGACGGTCTCGTCTGGAGGGGAAGGTTCTTCAAAGGATGGACAAGAGGGACTACTCTCAGAGGACACGGAAAAAGGACCCGCACTAAGAGAACTACAAAAATTATGCGGTCGTAGGCTGTCTGAGGGTCCCGCGATCTCCTCCTCCGACTGCCTTCCCAACTGCCCTGAAGGATCGGAAGGGTCCGCTTGTTCCTCCCCAGGATTTCGGGGAGGATTACGGTGAGAAACGGGAGGAGCGAATGAAAGGGACGAATCCCCTCTTCGCCTCTGGGCTACGGCTTTGACCCTCTTCCTCCGGGACGGTTCCGCCTCAGCAGGGCCAGAAGCCGCAGAAACCATAGGAACCGGTACCCCCGAGACTGACCACTGCTAGACCAGGGAAGGAGGTCATACTCTTGCTCGATGGTAGACCTAAGGTTAGGGAACAAAGAGGGCAGA
>JAYJMB010075871.1:0-22917 GCA_036873735.1 Pouteria campechiana
GGTGGATGTATATCCCACATCGCCTGGGTGAGGGAGGGAGTCCTGGGCTATATTGTGGGGCTTGGTTGTATAAAGTGAGCGCCGTTTTAGGACGGTGGCGCGTGACAGCCCCGGTAACGGGACAAAACCGTGAGGATGGGAAGTGGCCGTGAGTGGGCGCCCTATGCCAATGCAGACAATAGTGCACTGGAGCCCGGGTTGTTACATTTCTTCCCCTTTTTGTCATACTAAAAAGGCTCTTCACGGAAAATAAAAACAAATAGAAACTATGAAGGAAATACACACAAAGATAGACATTCAAAAAATTATATTTCATTGATGAATATATAAACTGATAAAATGTGTTAACATACAAAAAAATTCATACATGATACATAAGAGAAAAACAAAAAATTTAGTAGGCTAAGGTTTCTTGGTTAGTGGTTTTGGTCTCTTGGTGTAGCAGAGAGGAAAGAAGCGATGGTATTCAGATGGTTTGAGAGGTCTGTTGGGAGGAGAGGTTGGTTTGGGAGGCTTGGGTGTTGGGGTTCCAGATCTCCTAGAGACAACATATTTGGTTCTAGTGGGAAGAAGAATGTGAATGGAAGGAGGTTTAGAAGATGATGAAGACTTAGGTGTGGGCTTGGGTAAATAGGTAGGTTTAGGAGGAGTGGTGGGTTGGACAACAAAGGGTACAATGATCCTAAATCTCTCCCTATATCCGGATTTGCTAATTCTGGAAAAGGTAGAGGTAGATCTAACATGAGAGCATCTGTGTGGAGTTTTCTTCTTTCTAGATACAACATAGAAGAAATTGTGATCAGATGTGTCGGTTATAATGTTGTATTTCTTAAGAGGGGTTGTTTTGATGGAAATTGATTTGGGTTTTGAGGATGGTTATGGGACAGGTTGAGGTGAGGAAGGACTATTGGGTTCTTCTAGATATAAAGGTAGGAAATCATTTACATTTGGAATAGGCTTGGGTTTGTAATTTTTGGGTGTATGAGGAGGATCTTTGAAGACTATGATGTTGGCTAGAAAATTTGGATCCTTAAAATCTAGAAATGGTAGGTCTTTAGTTGAAAAAGGCTTATTTTGATATTTCAGAACAAAGGTTATGGTTTCATTTATATGCCTTCTAGGTTGAACTTCTTAGGAAGTCATTTTGAATTGTTTAGTAAGTTTCCTAGGGGTTGGAGGAGCAGGTTGAGGGAGAGTGGGAGGTGAATCGTAGGTGTTTGAGTGGGAATAGAAAGAGTGGGTGAGATGAAAGATTTAGAGGGTTGAGGTAGAATATTAGGCTATTGAGGATGAGGAAGAGATGGTGAGGGCAGTTTGGATTGAGGTGGAGGAGAGGATATATCTAATTTAGAATATGAAGAATCAGAATCAGACGAATGGAGGTGGAAGAACTTAGAGAAATGGGTTAGTCAACATATGGTTGAGGTGAAGATTGTGGAGGGTGAGAGGGTTATGGAGGTGGATATAGAATGGTGGCTACGTAGGCATTTGGTTGTGGTGAAGCAGGAGGTGTTGGATGAGGAGAGTAAGGAGTAGGAGAAGTGAGTAAACCGGAAGGGTGAGGGTGGTCTATGATGAGGAATGGGAAAAGGAGTGAAGAATTAGGTTGGTTGGGCTCTAATGGACTCAACCAAGGAGATCAGTGTATCTAATTTGAGATGCATTGATTCCTCAATTTTGTCTATCCTAGTGTGAAGGACTGCTTGGGAAGTTTCTATGTTGGTGAGCCTGGTTTCAAGGCTCTGGGATTGATTGGGTAGGTTGAGAAGGATGGGATGGTTTGGTAGAGGATGGCATAGGTTGTTTTGTTGCTGCTATTGCTGAAGATTCTTCTCTCATAATTTTATCTTCTCTTATCAATTCTTCTTCTTCTCTTATTGAGGGGATGACTTCTTCTTCTCCCCTAGCAAATTCTTGTCTTCCTTGTTTTTCTTTTCTTTCTTCTCCTACTTTCTTGACTTGATCTTCCTTCCTTGGAGTAACAACCGAGGTGTTGAAAATTGGGGGAATAATGATTGAGCTGAGGAAAATATGTTGAAGTTGCATATGGACATCAATTACATGTAAAGTTAAGTGAGTTTGAAAGAAAATTTAGACATGTGAGAATAAAGTGATTATATGGTATAAATGTTTACTTAAATGTGAGCATTATGAAGGTTTTTAATGTAATGTTTCTATGTTCAAATGTTAGTTTTAAAGATAAATCAATGTATGAGAGAAAATAAGAGAAAAAATGGGGAAAATGGAGGAAAAATGGGCAGCATATTTGGCACCGTGGCCCAAAATCTGGCATTGTGGCACTAATTCAGAAAACCTCCATGGTGGCATCCTGTAATTTTGGTGCCACAGTGCTAGCCAATGAGAAAAGTCAATGATCTGACTTTTTAAACCCAAATCAGTTCCATTTTTGCCCATTTAACCCCTTTCCTTTCCTCTCTTCTCCGATGCCCAAATCCCATGATTTTCACTCCTTTTTCATGCCATTTTAGCTTGAAGAAGCTTGGTTTAAGCGTTTAATCCGTCATCTACACCCCCAAAACTCAAATTCTAACCTATTTGAGTGGTGGCTAAAGAAGAAAAGCCTGTATTGCTACAAACCATGGAAGATCTTTAAAGGTGGGAGTCGAATCCATGTGCTAGGGAGGAAACCACACATGAATGGCATGGTAAGCCCTTTTTCCCCATTCAATTTGATGATTTGGCTTATTAGGGTTTTGCAAATAATGACGTTTGGGGAAAATGATGGGGTTTTGATATAAGAATCATGGGGAAAATTTTTAATTCATTGATGATAATGTTTTGGGGCTTGCTCAAGCATGAGAATTCATGGTTTACATTGCTGGAGTTGTCTGAAATTCATCAATAGTAACTTTTAGGGGAATTTACATGTAATTGTTGAGGACTTCATGGGAAAAATGAAGAATTCATTGATTTCAACATATTTTGAGATGATTTGACTAGGTGAAATCCAACTATCATGTGACATGGTAACCTAATCAATGGCTGAAAAGGGGGATTTCTTATGTAGGGTCTATGATTCATAAATTTATCAAAGTTAAAAGCTAAATTGGATGGTTTGTATGATTCTTTAGAGGTTAATGATATGGCATGATGATTATATGTGTATGGCAATGGAATTCTCTCAAAAAACCTAGCTAAGAACTTGTGATTTGAGGGATGTTTGCTAGTTGCTTATAGAAACGCTTTAATGAGAATTAATTCTTGTATAAAAAGACTAATGGCCATCCTAAAAGGATTTATTGCAAACCTAAGATTTTAATAAACTGATTAGATGGGTTGCATTTCTTTGGTCAGTTGAGTGAAAATGCTCTATTGACAAGTTATGTAAATTGAATTTCACATATGACATAAGTGTAAAGCCAATGAAGCATGGATGGAAGTCAAATTATGAAATTTGAGAATCTACGAAGTATTCTCAAGGCAAGTAGGTTGTTTTCTATATGTATGGATGCATCGATGGGGAAGATATAATGTGTTAATAATTCAATATAATGTGTGATTGCATTGCTAAATGGGGATAGGAAATATGCCAAGTTTGTATTTGGGCATGTATAATTGAATGGGATACTAGGTATCCCATGAACTTTTATTGAATGTGAATTCTTTGGTGTGACTATGTGGAGTGATGGGATGATTGATGAGGGATATTAAGCATCCTAGGGTTATTCTCTCTATTAATGATGTGACTGTATGAATGGAGGAGGAATAATATATATGAAAACCCTTATCTTTGTATGGATGGATCCTAGAATCTCTTCTTTATTGTGCATGGATGAATGTATGAATGGTCGGGGATCCAGAGTATCCTAAGTTCTTACTATTAGACTTGCATGAATGTATAAATTATGCGAATTTGATGGGATAAGGAATATCCCATGGTGTTGTTGATGTGTATTATGATCGAAAGGGAAGTATTTCGTGAGTTTGGACAAGATCGATATTAGGTGCCTGTACGGCATGATTATGATGTAAGGTGCCTAGAGGGCACGATTGAGATAATGATTTATATATTGAGATCATGAGGACTTGGGCCTCATAGTATAATTGACTTATCATGTCTATAATCATGGTTAATTTGAATTATGTTATGGTTGGTTTTGATTATTGTTTTTTACCATGCCTACTTACTGAGTTGCCCAGACTTACCCCTCCTTAGTTTATTTTTTTAGTGGACAGGTCAAGCAAGGGAGCCCAAATGTTGGTTAGGGCATGTAAGCAAAGACTGAAGATATTATTATGATTTGAGAAATTGGGATTGGAATCCCACATGCATATGTATAATTGTAATTAATAAGATTTTAAATAATGTAGATTGAAATGTATTGGCATGTTGTATTGTGGATGGATGTGTAATATGTTAGTTATTTATTGCAATCATAGGGCGACTCTGATTCTGGTCTGATATGGGTAAGTTGGGCCAATTTAATGATTTAAGTTGTTATTTTATTGTTGTTAAAGACATGAGTTTATTTATGAATGATAATTACACAGGTTTAAATACATATAATTCAGGGTAGACTCTGCCAAATTTTTTGGCAAAGGATTTCCCTTTGAAATGGAGAAATTATAGGGTAATAGTAAAACACATATGCCCCAAGGCTGGGCGTGACACTTGGCTTCTTTAAAATCCATCCATCTGAAGTTTCTGTGAAGCCAATTTTCTTCAGTTTGGTTTCATTCAACATGTCTATCCTTCCAAAATCTTCTCCTTTCTCTTCTGATAGGACCACACCAACTCTCATTAGGAACTTAGACAGCACCATCCCATGAGGTAGTGGAAATCTTATTATTGTCTTGACTAGATACAGGTAATCTATAATAGTTTGGGCCAAATTGATCTTCTTTTTGTTCTTTATTGCCCAAAGAATTTTAGCATCATTATCTAATATTTGATCTTTTGTAACACCCTGCCTTCCGAAGCGCTATATTCTATATTTCTCTATCATTTCACTATAATTTCCTCACTTTTAGGGTGAGGGGTGCTCAAATCCCATTCTATTACACCTTGCCCTCAAACCTATACTTTTTATTATTTTCCCTACAAATTCCCTAATTTTAAGGGAATATTCTACCAAAATTTTGGCAAAGTCTACCTAAAATCTGGACATCTATACTTTTCATGCAATATTATATAATTTCTAATATCCATATCCATAATTTCTAATATAAACCATAATTATAAGACAATTAACCACAAACCAATACCCACAACTAATTACCCAAGATCGGAACCGATCATGATGGTATTATATTCAAAGGGGGATCATACGAATCCATTTATTATCATTGTACCACTACTAATCTATCAGGACATGCCACTACATCTCATTTATGCTATTTAAATCTTTTTAGCTATAATTATACAAGTTCAATTGCATTACAATTATACATCACTTGAAATCTTTGAATACAGATACACAATTACATGTGAATTTCAAATCCAAATTATTCTATCATAAGAATAATATCTTCAACTTGCTCAATAGTCCCAACCCATAGTTGGGGTTCTTTACCTGATCTGCTAGCTAAAAATTAAAATAAGAAGGCATGAGTCTGGGCAACTCAGTAAGTAGGTATATATATATATATAATACCAAAATAGATGAATACAAATTAACAAAGTCAATAACCCATCAAATAATAATTCCAAATTTTGCACACAAAGTCATAGTCAATTTAAATATACAACTAATTCAACAATACCAATGAAATCACATGACAAATAGGACAACGTCACATTGTTCCTATGCTCATAATACATAATCCTTCATCCTCATGATTTTATCTTATATTCAATTCATTCTCATTCATTGCATCCAATCTCACCAATAAGTACTCATTATTTCTACAAATTATAATTATTACTCTTCTCAAGCCCATTCATTCATAGTAACTTTATACCCATTTGCATAATGATACATATTAGCAACATTAAGAGTTAAGCATTAAACCATCAATGTCATACATTTCGCAATTACCGGAATAGGGAAAACCCTTGGGATAATTACTATCCCTATCATCTACATTAATACCTTCAAACAAATCATATAGTATAATGCATCCAATTCAATACAATAACATGGGGTATTTACTACCCAATTATCTCACATAAATATACATATATCAATTGAAAATTTATGGGATATACATTATCCCCATTCAAAACATAAATGCTTGGCAAACAAATGGGATATCTACTATGCCCATTCTTACATCCATCAAAACAAAAGCTTACTTACCTTATATAAAGAATCCTTTTTCAACTTCTTGGGCTTTATGCTTTCCCATTTTATTCAATGATCCTGCACATACAACCTTAATATAATACACTTAACCTATAAATAACTATCAAACAAGCCAATTATGCCTTTAATGCCATCAATTTACTACTGAATCTTGTTTACACAAAAGCTCATTTTTAAGTCTTCACTTCCTATAATATCAATCTTGTATATGACATGATAAACACTTAAATATCTTTAACACAATCCCGATTAAGCCTTTAATTCTCTCAATTTGTTACTCACATAGCCCATACAGAGAAACCCCAATTAGGTCACAATCAAAAAACTGATTTCACATGTCAAATTCACCTCATATAAGTCCTAAAACATTATAAGTCATGAATTACACATTTTCCTTATGGTGTTCATACCCAAATCATAAAATTTCCTAATTCTCACTGTTCATGAAACCCTAATTTACTGTGAATCATGATTTCTTAAGCCTAATTAAGTTTCAAAACACAATTGAGTATAAAAAAAATCATATCCCCGATGATTTTAGTAACAAAATCCTTCATCTTCTCCAACAGTTATTGTGCATAAAACCCTAATAACAAAAATTAATCAAATTGAATGGGGAAAAGCATTTTGCCTTGCCATTTAAATGTGTCTTCCAACATAGCACAAGAATTCAACGTCAAATCCTCCAAATCCTCCAAGTTTTGCAGTCAAATGGAGTTTTTTGCTTCAATCTCCATTCTCCAACCCAAAGAAGGCATGCTTGATCGATTCCTCACTTTAAAAAAGTGGATTTCAAGCCAAAATCAATAGGTTTTAACATGTATTAGGCATGGGATAAAAGGGTAGGGCATGGGGGAAAAAGAAGGAATGGAGTAGGCTAATTCACCGGCGTCGTCGCGGAACGGAAAGAAATGAAACAGAACAGAATGAGCCTCCTTTCTAGCATCATGGTGCCAAATTCATTGTCCTCATTTTGGTGATTTTTGACCATCCTTTTTGCTATTTATCTTTTTCTCTTTGATTTAACTCATTTTCTTCTGTGTTTAATCACCATTTTTCACATAAAAATAATATAAATTACATCATACTTTTGTCTCAATTAACTTGGAATCAAGTCATATAATCATATACATATGCTTTAACTTGCACACTTACATTTCACTTATGTGAAATTCATACATGGTTAGATAATTCATTCCAAAAAAATTTGTTCACTCAATTACATCATTATATTCAATTTCTCCCACTATTCCACACTTGCACTTAAGTAATGATTAAATGACTTCTAAATTTCACATTGGTTCACATTCATTGTAGCCTTAACAACACATCACAATACTTTCCTTCATATTTTATAATTTCTTGCACAATTTGTCCTCAATTTATACTTCCCCAAAAAAAATTTACATCATTCTTAACACCACTAAGCAAATCATAATGCCCTTAAATACACAATTGCCCAAAAATTAACACCCTAGGTGTTACATCTTTCCCTCCTATCTTTGGATGAATGCGATTGATTATCAAGATGTGGGCCAATTTGAGGTTCAAGTCAGGATGACTTGCATGCAGATAATTCTCTTTTTCACTAATCTCTACACCGGCTAAGTCAGAAAACAAGTCTCCTCTTGTGGACAGCCATTCATATCTTTGGTTTTAAATCTCTAGCAAATTTAGATTTCTATAATTCTTTCAGGAGATAAATTGTAACACCCAAGGTGTTAAATTAAGAAAATCTTTCTTAAATGATTATTAAGTTGTGAAGAGATTTGTTATGAAGTTTAATGTACATATGCAAGGGTTATTAAATGACATTATCTCTATTTATTTGAGGGGACTAATTATGCATTTAAATGTATCTATAGAAAATAATAACTAATGTATATATTGGTTATAATTATGTGGGAAAAATCATGGCTAAAAAATGAGAAAAAGAAAGGTAGCAATGTGAAGAAAGTACAAAGAAAACATAAAGGAAAGTGGGTCAGCGGGTTGGGTGTCGTGATGCCCAAGTCTGGAGCCACGGCTCCACTTCATGAAGAAGGCATGCCTAGCAGCTAGCGATTTTGGTGTTGCGGTGACAGATGGTAGCGCCATGGGGCCAGCACCGGTGTGGGTGAACTATTTAAGTGCTCCACACCCCCTTTTCTGTTTGCTTTGTCCCCTCTCTCTTCTACACCCAAGCACCCATGCCTTCATGTCCTTTTCACCCATTTTTGCATATGAATTCTAGAGGAAACAACCTTGTTTAGGTGTGCAATCACCCATGTATGCATCCAAGCTCAAGCCCTAGTTGTTTGGATGGTGGAGGAGGAGAGAAAATCTATCTTGCTGCAAATCATGGAGGATACTCAAAGATTTAGGGTCAATTTTTTGTTTTCAAATGGAATCTACACATGAATTTCATGGTAAGTTCTTTTCCCCCCAAATAGATTTGTGATTTACATTTTGAGTAGGGTTTATGCAATTCATAAACAACAATTTGGGGGATTTAGCACAAATAAATTAGGGATTTCATGCGAAAATGAATGAAATGCTTTAATATTAGTGGTGAAATTTAACCATGGGAAATTTGTGCATATGGTTGTCCACAAATTGAACAACCATGTTTCTACCCCTTATGTAGTGTATTTTGTGAATGGGGTGAGTGGAAAGGAAATTAATTTGATTAGGGGCTTAATTAACTAATTATTAATTAATTAACTATTAATTATGTTGTATAGTGGATGTATGCTGCTAGAAATAGAAATTCCTTTAATACATGTTGCTAAAAAAGTTCAAGTTAAATGATGCATATACAATGTTTGATGAAATGCTTCATTGGGAAATAAGATGTGTTTGGAAAATCCTATAATAGCCCTTAAGTGGCCATTGAAACTTGTGGTTAATTGATTAGAATTGATGAAGGAAATGATATTTAGCGGTGTTAATGAATCTTAAATAAGTTATTCTAGTGAAGAAAGCACTGAAATCATGATTTAAGTGAAAACCCCTCCATATGGGATCTTAAATTGAGATGGATGATGATTTCCAACTAGAATAAGTGTTTAGAACATATAATTGAGTAATCAGAGAAGAATAAACTAGTGGAATGCTTAAGTGGGTTTCACCTATTTCATGAAATGAATAGAATTTTTCATTTGGAATATATGTAAATTGAATTTTGGTGCATATTATATGTGTAGGGCCATTTGAACATTGATGGGAAGCTAAGTTATGGAACTTGAGGATTTGTGAAGTTGTTCTCCATTAAGCTAAGTATGCTTTTTCCTATTGCACATGTGTGAATGTGTGGATTGCTGGGGATAGTGAGTATCCCTTGATTTTGCATACGAGCATTGTGTTTTGAATTATGATTATTATAATGTGTGGCTGTGTCAATTGATTGGGATAATATGTATCTGTAATGCCCCAAATTCTGATGCGTTACTCAGCTAGGAACAGGAGGACTCTTGGCTAGAATCTCCCCTAAACTTACCCACTTACACCTGTATAAACATTCACAAACACCCACATATGCCCAAGATTATAGTCGCACTGTAAAGGTAAAGTGTATGGAAGTCATCCTTAAGTCTAACAAATCAATGACATGCTACTTAACACTCCACACATTTAAATTTATATTATTTACACCATCATCATATTAAATAAATTGCACTTTATATACATTCTAAAAGATTTCAAATAAGACAAGAAACTCTAATTATCATGGTTTATCCCTCTCTTGAGCTCCAACAACTTGTTGGGCTCCTTCTTCTAGCTTGTCAACTAAAACATAAAATATGGTGAGTTTGAGTAACTCGGTAAGCAGGCATAAATCAAATCAAGAATTAAATCATAAACTGTATGTAATAAGATTCATATACCCAACATAGAACTATACTATCATGGATTGCATACAAATACAAACAAAATTACCCAATACAAATCTATTAAGATCTCTATTATATCTGATTGTGCCTATTTATATTTAAATCCACTTCATTTCTAATGTGTTCCTTTCATTTCTAGTCATTCACTATCTTTTTCCTGCAAACAATCAGCACCACATTCAGGAGGTCACCAATCAAACCAAATGTACAATATCAAAATCAAATGGACTCATTTTTCTTACAACTTTAATGTACTCTAGTTTTCTTTTCCTACTACCCTGGTTACGAATGTTATGAGACTTGAAACATCCCACCATCACTCAACTCAGGGGTCATAGGTTTCCCATTTATACCTACTAAGTAATTAGAGGAGTCTCATAAATAATAGGTTGATCAGACCTCTTCGCCAAACAAGGTGGTATCTATAACAAAACCCTAACAAGGCCTGGATCCTAATGACCAAATAACCATCCTGATGTGTTCAACCCCAATTTACTATAATCCAATATTTCATGCATGGGCAATTATGCAAGTCATCCTTAGATTATAATATTTCCATTCAACTATCTAACCCAATAGTATAACTTTTATGACATTCCATGTTCATCACAATCATCTGAGAATATCTTCCATTCTCAACCAAGTAACCAAACTCAATTACATACTCAGTAAAAAAATCACTTTCAAATATATACATTTTACTAAATGCATTATTATTCTAAGCCATCATTATTATAACATTATAACCTCATCCTTCTAATATATTCATTATCATTCACTCATATGTTGCATGTCCTATACTTTGTTTGGGAAAAATAAAAGAGATATATAAACTTAGTAAAAAGAAGGAAAAAAGGAAAAAGAGAAGTTAGTGTCATGACATAGAGGAACCATGTCGCGACATTGAAGTGGCGGTGGACTCAATGTTGCGACACAGTAATCCTATGTCACGACACTGAAGAACATGCACGGAACCATGATGAATAAGTAATGTTGTGACACAAACAAGCTATGTCATTACACAAGTGGCAGTGGGCTCAATGTCACGATACTAAGACCCTATGTCACGACACTGGACAATGTTCCTGCTGCCCACCTTTTTCTCATCAGAACTTGTCCTATTGCCTCATTCCCAATGTTTCTTGTTTAAACAATTTAATTTCCTCTTATTACACTAATTTCACCTAGATTCTCATTTACTAATTCTACCTATCTATCAAAATACTTTAATGAACAATACTATTTCATTAATCCTCACATAAGGAATTCATAACTTTCAATGAAGTTTATCATACTTCACATATGCTATCTTACTTCCCAAGTGCATTCCTTCCTTTCAACCTTACTTAATTCTCTTCTTCCAAACTTCTTACTACTCACTTTACTTAGTTGGCACATATCTAAAGTATGATATACAACTTTTATCCTAAGAATGAACTCATAATACAATTGAATAATATTCATAATAAAGAATCTCAATTTCAGTAAAACAATTAAGCAATTAAACATGCTTACCTTATATGTAATCTCCACCCTTTTCTTTAGAAGTAAATTTTGTATTTCCAATATTTGCTTCACAAGTCAGATGTCCTACATTAAAACATAGCTCTCATGATCATTCATTTGCATTCTCTGTGCATAAAGGTAACAACTTCAAATTTCATTCTAAATTTCTAACATAACCTTGGTTAGGGTTTTGCTAATTACTTTACTAATTAAGATGTAATCATGAAATCATTAACCAAAGTTAATCATGCTATACTACTCTTAGCATCATTTCATCAAATATCTATAGTATAGTTTCTGAAATTCCATATGCTCATTATTTACAAGTTGGGATTTCTATTCCAAATGACTTATAAATGCATTTGAACTGAATTTCCATCAAAATCCACATTCAAAACATCCACTTCAATGTTGAATTCTTGTTTTCTCTTAAACCCTAACTTCTAAATTTTGAAAGCTTACTTTAAAATCCAGAATTCAGGAATCCAAGCTACTAGAACTCTTAATGGATGATGGAAATGGCTTACCACTTAGTTTACTCCAATTGAAATTCACTGAATCTAGTTGCAAGATGAAACCCTAATTTGTTCTTCAACTTCCACGATCTTGATCCACTGAATTTGATGTTTGTTGATATTGGAGGATTGCTGAGCTATTTATCATCAATTTTCCTAGCTCAATCTATCAATTTCCATGGGAAACAATATTTTTCTGAACTTAGGAATGGAAGGGAAGGGCTGTGAATGGCTGGGGCTGAAAGATGGGGCTGGCGGAGTATTTTAAACTCCACCCCCCATGATACTCTAGTAGTTCAAATCAATAAGAGTACATGCAACCCACACATCATGTGTTCTGATCTTTTCTAACATTAAAATTTCTTCCTGTTTCTTATAATACTCAATTCCTTCATCACACCCAACCTAATTCTTCCATTTATATTATAATTTATGCATACATAATCTCTTTATACACTGTAAAATGGTTTTTTTTCATTTTAGAAATTTTAGGGTCTCACAGTATCCCATAATTGTGCTTACAAGATGTGTTTTGAATGATGTGTGTTATATTATGTGACAGTGTAGATTGATGGGGATAACAAGTATCCCATAATTGTGCATACATGCAAGTGTTTTGATATTTGTACATTGTGTGAATGCATAGATTGCTAGGGATAATGAGTGCCCCATGATTATACATACAGGCATGTATTTTGAAGAACCATTACAATATTGTGTGAATGTGTGGATTTATTGGGATAGTGAGTATCCCATGGGCCTTGGTTTTGGATTATCAATTAGCTCATTATATCAAAATTGGAATGATGAAATTGTGCATTTCTATGTACTTGCTTTGAAAATTGTATTTGGCTATATGTTCAATTGTAAAGTTCTTGATATTGCATTTCATGGAAGTCATCATAAGCCATGAGTGTTGGTCTCATTAGGTGGTTGTACCCAAGAGGAGGGGTGAATTAGGTTTAGAAATTATTTGCTTAACTATTGAGTAATCAATCCCTCTTTTTTATGCTTGTGTGCTAGTCAAAAATAAAATGAACAAAATAACAATGGAAAGCCAGAAAGTAAAACAATTGCACACACAAATTATAGTGGTTTGGGCCATCCCTACTTTCCAAGGTTTACCAACCGTGGGTTCCACTATACCCTATGGAATCACACTTGGTTTCCTAAACTAACCAAGAACTCATACACTTGTTTCCTGAGCTCACCAGAAACTCACATTGTTGGTTTTTTCAAAAGCTCACCAATAACTTTTACAATGATGGTTTTCCTAAAAGTTCACCACCAACTCATACAATCTAGTTTCTCAAGAGCTAACTAGCAACTACCCAACTATGTTTTTCAATGAGCTAACTAAAAAAATCTACAAATCAACGTGTATAGAGAAATGCCTCTATCTAGGCTAAGATGTACATACAAGTAAGGTACAATAATAAAAAGATATACTATTCATACTCCTTGAAGTAGGAAATGATATGGCTTTGATGCTTCTTGATCTTGATAGCTTGTTGGAGTGAATGCACTTAGAAACTTGAAAAGGGTTTCTTGTATTAGATTTGTCTTTGGTACTTAGAACCCTTAAGCTTCTTGTTGATTACTGGGAAAGACTTAAGATGGTGCTTTTGTTGATGCAAAAGTTCTTCCCTTATGCTGTGAAGAAGTTGGCCTTGATAGAAAATAGGACAATGAAAGCACTTTTGTGAATGTGGAAGTTTGACCTCTTGGGGTTTTTGGATTGCAAGATGTTTGCTAAAGATTAGAGTTAAATCACTTGCTTCTTCTTCTTCTTCTTTTGCTTCTAACTCTTGAAAGGTCCCTAAGCTTGCCCTTAAATAGATCTTAAAGATTCTTGACTGTTGGAAGAAGTAGGGCACAAGTCGTGGCTTTGCAATGTTCAAATTTTTGCTTGTTAGACATCAGCAAGCAATACTACAGGTTATTGGGCCATACGGCTACATGCCAGGCGATATGGTTGGCATTATGTCCAAGTGGCTATGGTTGATCTTCTACAAAAAAACTCCCACACCATTCTTATTGTCCATCTACAGGTGGCTAGGCCAAGCGGTTGCTGTTCAAGGCATTCAAATAGCTGGTAGGGACTTGGCAGGCAATATGCTCCGTTGCTTCTTCGAACATGGTTTCGGGCTTGGCTTCTGTGTCCAAAATTGGCAGGTGATATCCACAGGTGGCTGCACCAAGCAGCTGCGGTCATGCACTTTACTATTCAAACATATTTTTATTTTTACATATATAAATGATATCTTCATAAAGCACATCTATTTTCTTCTTTGTCAAATAACAAAAACATATAAATGATCTAACAAATCATAATATGATACACCAAAACTGAATGCATTGTGGAACATGATAATTTCTTCATCTTAAACTCATATCAAACAAGTGTATATGCTTGCATAGATAATGAACCACATATAAAGCATATTTATCTACATATCAAGCTTTCTGAATTGGAAGCATCATGAGCATAAAGCAAGTCTAAATACAACTTTTGGTAATCATCAAAGTCATATCCTTTGGATCAACAATCTCTCCCTTTTTTATGATGACAAAACTTGAAGATTTGTGACATTTAAAGAATGTGCTAATGATCCATTTTCAATTTCAAACTCCCCTATCTAATTGGAATTTGCAAACCCATGGAGTTTGACATTTACATGAAATCTAGTCATTTTATATATGATGTTATGTTTTTTTTTGAAATACAAGTCATAACAAAACTTGAAGACTTGTATATTATCTTCCTTAATTCTTTTGCCCCTTTTTGACTGATAAGTCTTCCTCAATTCTTTCTTTCTCAATTCTTCTCCCCATTTTTGTCAACATTAAAAAGGTGAATTGGGGACTTCAAGACTTTCTCCCCCTATTTATCTCTAAGAAATTCCTCCTCAAATGCTCAAGTACATTTGTAATGCCCCGCAACCCCACCCTATGCATTTTGGCTATCTTATAGATTATTCCCTATTGGGGCCTATGCGAGACGATACTATTTTCCTCTTCTTAAGGAAAATCTTTCCATAACCTCGCATTTTGCTTATTTTTTAAGAAAAATATCTTGCCATAAATCTAATAGAGTCTGTCCTATATTTGATGGATTTACACCTACTATCATTTATCAAATGAATTTCTAATATCAATATTCACAATTTACAGTGTAAAACATAATCCTGTAAAATTTCCAATTATGTATAAAACTGAATTTTCTATAATTATAACTCAAATCATAAATCATTAACCTATTCCAACTTACCCATAGCCTAGAACCTGCTTTGCCCCCATGATGGCTATAAACATACTCTAGTTCAATATCATATGCATTTATCACTAGGCATGCCATTACATTTATTATAGATCACCTGAAAACTTAAATACACTTATATAACTACACAATTACAATTATACAAATATACATTGTGATCCCAATCTCATCTATTCAATCATACTCCAAAGGTCTTCTACCCTAACTCACTAATCCCAAGCCACAATTGGGAGTCTTCCCCTGGCCTATAAGCTAAAAAATTAAACAAGTAGATGTGAGTCCGAACAACTCAGTATGTAGGCACAAGTAATAATAATCGATTTAAAATTTACCTAATTCAATCCAATCATGATCAAAGATGTAATAAGCCAATCATACTATGAGTACCATGTCCTCATTATTCTAATCTAATTCTCTACACCCTTCATGCGTACCCAATCATACATTTTCTCATATACAATAACATAATTAATTAGGAGATGACCCTTATTCCCTGAATCATCAAATTGCACATATGCCCATTCTGTTATACAATGCACCACTTCAATCCAAACAATTGCAACTGAAGGGAATATCTATTATTCCCATATTGTATCCCTTATTAATTCATATAGAAATCCATACATAAGAATAATCATATACTCACACTATCAATAAACATTACATAATTCAATCCAAGGTATATTAGTTATCCCTAACATTTATGCCTTCACAAACCAATATAAACACTAGTCATTAACAAATACGAGATATGCAATATCCCCAATCAAAACACCCAACCCCGAGTTCAAACCAATGAGAAATTCATTATCCCCAACCAATCATACAAGAAACCAAGAAAAAGCCTACTTACTTGTGTAAAGTGCCGCTCATCAATCCTCACCAGTTCTTTAGCTTCCCATCCATATCGATAGCCCTACACAGGCATAATCCAATTTATGTATAACACATTAAAGCATTCTATTCTATCATCATGGACTAATTTCATTATCAATAAATTACACCCCAAATGACTAATTCTTCATTCCTTCTATAAGGGTCTTAGGATTAAAATAAACCCTTCATACACAGTTTATCTTTCATTGAGACATTTTATCAAATAGCTAATTGGCACTATGTAAATTATAACATCTCAAGGAGGGGCCTTAAGGAATTCCATTTCTAACCATATACAATTATCATACAATATAACTAGCATGCACTTAACTTCAATAACAATCTAATTAGATGTTTAATTTAACCCATTCATGGCTCATATAACCCATACACAAAACCCCTCTTTCAACTCCAGTTAGGTCATGGCTTAAAACATGTTTTACATGTCCAAATCATCCCAAACAAACTTAAAAACATCATTAAACTTTTTTCCCATGATAATTTCACATAATTCATGAAATTCTCAAATTTTACTATTGCTAAAACCCTAGTTTAGGGTAAAACATCAATTCTCTTACCCAATTAAGTTCCAAAACCTCACTAAGCATGAATTAATCATTTCCCCAATGGTGTTAACAACAAAACCCTTTCATGTTCCCCAAAATCCACTATTCACAAAAATTTACAAAACCCTAGTTTACAAAAATCCAAATTTTGGATAAGGAAAAGTGATTTACCTTATTGCAAGTGGACTTTCTCTCATGGACAAGAAATCCAAGCTCAAAACTTGAAGTAGCACACTACATTTGCAAGAAATCTGATTTGCTTTAGTTTTCCACGGTCCAAATGTCAAAAACCCATCCCCATTCGCATGCTTGGATGATAATCTCTCTAAATCATTTTTTCTCAAACAAAATGGAAAAATTTAGGCCTAAAATGGGTTAGGCTAAGGGTGGAAGAGAATGAGATGGAACTGGGGAAGAACAAAATGAAAATGCCAAAAAACGTTAGCTAGCCGACTTAAATAACCAATTGGCACTACGGTGCCAACCTCACTAGACACCGCTCCATACCTCCTTGACAACCAGTGCATCTGGTGCCATTTTCACTGGCTTGCCTTAAATTTTTTATTTTTTATCCCCTTTTTTGCCTTGTTTTCTCATATATTTTTACAATAATATTTTTCATAAAATTCTAACATTAAAATACATATTTTATCCTCTTTTTCTGCATCATATAGATACATAAAATTTTTTATCATATAAGTCTATATCATATCCAAATATCAAGCCTCATTAAATAATAACTTTATTCTCAACTTCACAATTCATTCTCATACATGATGGAGCAAAATTTTCCACTAAAGATAATTACAATATATTCCAATACATCATTGCTAAAAAATTAACACCCCAGGTGTTACAACTTTTTCTCCCTCAATATCTAAAGGATAAAACATTCTAGCATAACCATGATCATGATATAGAATGGATTTACAATAATAGAAATAATTCATTCATGTCATGGGCAATATTCAAACATTACATAACTTTTATTGAGAAGCATTAAATAACTATTGAGCATTCATCATTGCATTCATCAAAATCATAACATATAAATATGGATTCATGTAAGCAACTATTAAACATTTATTCATCAGAATCATATCATGTAAACAAATATTTTACATAATGAAACTTAGATTTATGTCATTTCAATAGTGTTTCATAGATTTACATCAAATTGTAGAGAGAAAATACATGATAAACCTTACTACATCATTCTCTCATACAATTCACAAAACATACAAAGCATCTAAAAATTTTTTAGCAATATTTTTTTCCCAAAATGTTCAACGAAAATCTTTTTAAGAGGTATGAGGATTAGCAGAATGCATAGGTGAATCAAGATCCCCCCTGAGTGGCAGCACGGGTAGAAGTGAGCTCCTCCATCGTAAAAGTTGGTACTGGATCAGTTGGATGGTGGATGAAGTAGGATCGGCTCTAGGTATAGACTGAGAAATCCCATAATGTGAAAGAAGAATGTCTATCTTCTTTCTATCCTATCTTATGCTTTTCTCAAATCACCTACTTCTTCTTTTAGTTATCTTCTTAATTCATCTACCTCTTTCTTTAATTCCTTCACTTCTAATGATAGAGATACATATGCAGATGACCTTAGAATAGTGACTTTGGGTGAAGTCCTAGGAGGTGAAGATTGTTTGTTTGCAAAGGGATTATCTATGTCAATTGTTTATTCTCTTTCACCCATTTTCTCCATTTCTTTCTCTTCATTAGAAGGAATTTATTCTTTTTCTTCTTCATTTTCAACATCTTCTTCCCTCTTTCTTTAATTCTTTTTATTCATTTCAGCCACATAATCAGAAACTGAAATCCCCATTCCTTTTAGTAAGGTTGCACCTACCCAATGTTTCTTAAGTGAGGGCATTTCTAGATAGGACTCTCCACTTACAGTAACTTGAAAATGTTCAAATATTTTCATTAACCACACACCATATGGAACTATGTGGTTAGTCCTTTGTGGTATATAACCAAAAGTTGTGAGCATTAATTTTGGGAGGTGAACTCTTTGATAAGTGTAAATTTTCCATAATATTCTAGCTTCAATTGCTATCACCTAATCTATTGCTCCAAGCTTAGGCATAAACATATTTTCTAAGACTTTCTTAAGCATTTTGACCTCAATAGTGATATCCTTTGTCCTCATATAGGTATGAGTAGATGTGTATTCAGTGCCAATTAACAAATTATTGAGTATTTCTTCTTTCTTGAGCCCCTTTTCATCTTTCTCTAAAAATCTCTCCTAAATTTTCTTCAGGAAATAGTAAATGTGTTCCAAAGCTTATCTCCACACCTTTCAACATTGATTCGTATAAGCTAGTTTTCCAGTTGAAATAAAATATAAGCACCAACTCTCTGTATATAGGTGCTTCATACTCCATCAACTTAGTCCATGCTTGATAGTTCAACATAGAGCGAATGTCGGATTTGCATTTATCAAGGAAGTTTAGATCAATCTTTCTTTGTACATTGACCAATCTACCAAACATCCAGGTGCAAAACTTGAACTTTTTGTCCTTATTGCCAAAATAATACATAGGTAGATCTCTTGGTTCAAATTTGGCAATTGGACCTTTTCTTCCATTTACCTCTGATGGTAGAGATTTAAAATTAAACATTTTCCCCCTTGTTCATTCCTTCCAACATTCTCTTCTTCAACAACATTCATATTTGAATGGGAGGAGGGATTACCTTCACTAGCTCTAGTTTGTGTCCTTCTAGAGCTTCTAGAGGATGAAGGTTGTGAAGTGGATGTCTCTCCTCAAGTTCTTCATCACTTAATGCCTCTTTGGGTTTTAGAAACTATGACTTTAGGTGCCATTAGGATGAAAAAACTTGATGGAAATGAAAGAATCTTAGAGAGATGGTTTCTACGGATGATGGGAATGCACAAGCTCAAGCTATTTTAGATTGCAAAAGGTTGGAAAATGGGAGGCAAATGGAAATGAACTTGAATTGACCTGTCAAATATATCAGTTTGAAACATGCATTTCTAAGTTGTTTAGTTTGGCAACATAGCACATACTTTAAGACAATTTTTGGCACATATGCTGGATGATTCAGAGAATGTTTTAAACATCAAAGATATACATTTGGGAATTATATTTCTAATGAATCAATAATTATATGATTTGGATATCATATGATAAATTTATGATGAAAATACTAAAACTGCTCTTGTTGGACAAACTTTGTATGCCGAAACATGATATTTTTAGCAATTACGTATTTTATGCACAAACTAAATTGAGGAATTCATATGGAGGTGTAAGAGAACCTTAAATTGGCTTATTTAAAGGGTTTTTAAATAAGTGACTTGGAAAGCATAAAGTGGCAGCACACATCTTTGGAAGAGAATTCTACAAGAAAATAAGATAGAGATTTTAAGTTCTGCAACATGAGTATTTTGAATATTGTTTTTCTTTTTTTTAGCATGAACTAAATTTCTTTCTCTAGAAAAATGAATAGCCCTCCTTAATATTTTCTTTGTTAACATAGATAGTTGATTTATCAATTCAATATCATCTTGTTTCATTCATTGCGTTAAATGCAATCATCTAATTTATCTAATTGCCTGATCACCAATTATGTGAATTAGCTTGAGTATCTTTGAGTACGCGGTTAAGGTAGATGCCATATGCTGAACCATGTACTATTCTCTCTTAAATGAACAAGTAGATGGTTAAGGTAGATGCCATAGGCTAAACTATTCTACTTGGTTCACTAAAGTCCTTTTGATCTTCATGAGTTTTCAACCTCAATTACACTACACACCATAGGTAATTAGAATGGGAGAAAATACTTGATTTTAACCTAGATGCCAAATAGTAATAATCATATATTTGATAGAATGAACCTAAGATAATGAATTGAAACTAAAATCTTAAAAATATAGGATATCATTGAGTGGTGAAATTGGATCACTAGACTCTTATGACTTGTGAATCTCTTTTATATTACTCACTGCCATTATTTTCTATTATTTCATCTTATGATTTGATTTGTTTTAATCTTTATTGCATCTTTAGAATTAGAATATTTTAGTCCACAACTAAGTATAATTGAATCCGTTTAATAGTTCTCTATGGGATTGACCCTTACTTTGCATGCTATATTGCTATACACTTGTACACTTACGAGGAATTATAATTTGACCATCAAGTTTTTGCTATCATTGTCAGGAAATTGATTACAAATTGATTTGATTAAAATAGGTGGCTCAATAATCAAAGCAGTTGATGAAGGAGTTTGCATGCCTTATCATTACAATATCACCTTCATGCATTGTTTTAGATAATAATGCTAGAAATTATGAGCTGAAACATATAAACTTTAATATGCTTCCTTCTTTTCATCGTGTTGCTATAGAAGATCCTTTAACTTTTATGCATGATTTTTTTGAAACTATTCAAACTTTTCCTTTGTATGGACTTACAGAGGATCAGGTGACCTTGAAGGATGCAGCAAAAACTTGGTTTATGACATTGGCTCCTAGTTCACTTACTAAAATGAATACAGTTTATAACAAATTCATTGGTAAATTCTATTCTCATACTAAAACTGCAGAAATAAGAGGTAAGATAACAACTTTTTCTTAGATGGAAAGTGGGGAATTCCATGAGGCTTGGGAAAGATTTAAAGCAGTACTTATTCAATGTCCTCACCATCATATTCCTTTAGAGTTGCTAACTCAATTTTTCTATGATGTACTGACACAAACACGCCAAGCCATGGTTGATAATGTTGTAGAGGAGCTACAAGAGAGAAGGCCTCGAAGGAAACTTATGATCTGTATGAGATGCTTAGGGCAAACTTACAATAGAAAAGTGTTAGAGATAGGTATAAAGGAATGTATGAAGTAAATTCTAACACTGAACTTTCTATGCAAGTATCAAAGCTTGCCAAGTAGATAAAGATGATGTGCCTCATGTTGATAAACCAGAAACAACCCATTCCTACTGAGGTATATTCTACTAGTGGTATTTTTGGCCACTCATACAATGTTTGTCCTTTTAGATAGAGTTTTTCAGATTTTATGGGACAAGCCAGTGCAACGAACTTCTACAATCGACAACCTTGTGATGATCCATATTCAAATATATATAATCCTGGTTGGAGAGGTTATCCAAATTTTTCATGGAATAATAATCAAAATCAGAATCGAGACTCAAATGGGGCAATTTACTAAGGCTGTGTAGAGTTACACACCTAGAAATCCATCAAGTCAACCTAAGCAAGCTAATGTGATTACAGTGTTAAGTGGTGGAAAGCTAATTGATGATAAACTTGGTAATGTGATTAACAATTCTAATATTTTTGCAGATGATGAGGAGGAAGTGAATACAAAAGGAGTTGTGTTACAAATTCTTAACCCTCCAGTCAACTAAAAACCACCACCACCTTATGATTTACCTATCCGTTTTCCTGGGCGATTAAAGCAAAACAAAGTTGTTAAAAAACCTTGTAATGGAAATGAGCAAATTTTAGCTTTAGATGTCTTCCCATAAGAAAAATCTAGTGAGATGACTGAAAATCTTAATGAAAATTCAACAAAGGAGAAAACTTTCACTAAAGTGAATTTGAAGCAATTGCCTCATTCTTTAAGGTATGCATTTGTAGGCAATGATTTATTCATTCTAGTGATTATTTCTTCTTCTTTCGTAGGTATGGAAAAAGAAAAGCCAATGCAATTCCAAGATCTCACCGTGAAGTTTGATATTTTCAAAGAGATGGAGTTGTCCAACGAGAACAAGAATGGCTTCAAGATAAGTGGAGTGGATGGAATGATGGAAGAGTTTTTAGTAGAGCCCATAAACATAATTGAGGGAGATAAATTAGAAGATGCTGAATTAGTCAACTATGTTTATCAATTGGGAGCAAAAAATTCTATACACCACTTCCAAGTTTCAAAGAAAAGGATCACAAAAAGGCCAAATTTTAATTCAAAGATTGATGAGAATGCAAAATGTCATATTTTATTCTCCTAATACTTCATCTTTTGCACCTATTTGATTCCTAAAT
>JAYJMB010075882.1:0-22916 GCA_036873735.1 Pouteria campechiana
TATCTATATATATCAAAGTAACCCACCCTAGAGGTGGAAAAATCATGGTATAATCATGTGGATTTATGGTGTAAAGTAGAGTAACGACCCTAGGAGGGTGGGGCGTTACACTGTGCACAACATGAAGCAGTAGCTTCAATGTTATGGATTGAAATATAGAGACATACCCATTAGGTGTGATAATATGTAACACCTATGGTGTTGAAATTTGGGAGAAATTTTTTGCATTTCAATAAAATGAGGAATTGAGGTGATACATGGTGTTTTATAAAGAAATTTGTTATAAAAAACTGAATTGAACAAAGAGAATTATTTCATTAATAGTTTTGAGTGAAAAAGAACCTAAGTGGTGATTTTGAGTAAAGTCATGCATACGACTAGAATAATTAATGAAGCATGTTTATTATGTGAAATGTGACATGTATCAGGTTTTGGAATTGAACTTTAGAGATGATTTTTTAATTTTGAACATTGAATTAAATGTTCAGGTAAAAAGAACTCCACAAGTGATTTTCATAAAATCACAAAAATTTCAATGAACGAATAGCCTTATATGATGTTTGAAGTGATTGAAATTTTCTTATGTGGATATGGGTAGAGTTTGATGCTTGAAATTCAATAATTTTATCAATTTAAGTTATATAACAGCTATAAGAAGAAAAAGAACTAAAATGGTGAATTTCAGAAAAAGCATAATTATGATCAATGTGAATGGCCTAAGATAGTTATTATGTATATTGTAATGTATGTGAAACATTAGTTTGAGTATTGGATACAACTTGGAATGAAAATGGCATATGGAGTCACTTATAGCAGAAAAAGACAGTAAAAACAACTGAATAGGTGATTTTTGATAATTGACCTTAAATGAGATAGCGAATGGTATGAACATAACTCATTTCATGTATGTGATGTGTGGGAAGTGATTATTGAGAGTTTTGAGATGTTTTATATAAAATGGGGCTATAGTGATTTTTCATAAGTATAAATGCTGAATTTGAAAAAGGGTTCATTATAATTGATTTTTGACATTGATAATGGCATAATTTGAAATAATAATTTCAATATAAAAGTTGTATATCATGAAATTATCTGTCTAATAGAAGAAAAATCACTCAATTCTGATGTCATATGAGGAAGTTATGACTAATACACCAAAAATGTTCCAAATGATTAAAAAATAATAAGATGAATGAGATAGGTCAACTTTATTGAAAATTTTAACATATTTGGAGGCTGATTTGGGAAAAGTTATTAACATGACAATTGTATCTCTTGAAGTTAGATTTCTAATTCATCAATAATCAGGTCATTTGGACATTGTATAGAAAAGTTATGATCAAATTACTAATATGGTGTCGGGATAGAATTTCCTTACCGCAGCAAGGCTTCAGAAAACCCATCTTTTGGTAAACAACAAAACCTTGCCATAGCAAGGCTTTTCCCTGCCATGACAAGGTAATTTTTTGTTATAGCAAGGCCATTTTCTTCCATGGCAAGGCTTCAAAATTACACATTTTGGCCGTCCAACAAATCCTTGCCGCGATAAGACTTTTCTTTACCGTGACAAGGGTTTGTTGGCACACCGGAGCACCAAAAAAATACAACATTTTAAGCCTCAATCTCATTCCGTTTTTATTTATATCCATCCCATTTCTTCTCCCATGTATTAAACTTCATGCCCTACTTCATTTGATCCAAGTTCTTGTCATTTGGACTTGGAAACAAGTGGATTTTGAGAGATTATCATCCAAGCATGTGAAGAGAAATGAGTTTTTGGCATTTGAATGGTGGAAATGAAAGAAGATTCAAATTCTTGCAAGTAGAGTAAACTAAGGTGAGCTTTGAGCTTAAATTTTTATTCATAGGAGAAGACCATCTTCGAATTGCATGGTAAGTCATTTTCCCCATTCAAATTCATGTCTCATATTGAACTAGGGTTTTAGAGTTATGGAATTTTTGGGGGAAAATGATGAATTTGGCATGGAAAGCATGAGGCAGATGATTTTATGGGTTAATTATAGTGATTTGGGCATAATAATTAATGGATTTGGCTTGCTAGGGTTTCTACCCAATCTATGAACAATAGTTTTTCTTCAATTTGGTAGTATATAAGTAATAATTATGGCAAAAAATGAGTAAGACATGAATTAAACTATTTTGAGATTTGTTTGGGTTGTTTGGAAATGAAAAATCTAAATTTTGGACAAAGACCCAATTTGAGTTAAAAAAGATTTTGACTATAAAGTGTTTAAGTGACAAATTGGGTGAGTTGAGGACTTAACTAGCTGGTTTGTTTTGATCATTGAGGTTAGTGGCATGTTAATTATGTTGTATAAGGATTTGGATTTCATATAGTTAAATATAAAATTATTTAAGATTCTCTATTGAAATATATGGGTTTAGACATAAATCATATTCACTGGTTTGGAAGAAATTAGTTCGAGCTATGTTTGTAATGAATGAGATTTTACCCTATACAGGATGAAAAGGCATGGAGTTGGAGGAATGGTAGGGAGCTAAGAACCTGAGGTAAGTAGGCATTTGTTTCCATTGGATGGATAGGGATAATGTATATCCCATTTGTTTGAAATCCGGGCATGTTTGTTAAATGCATAGGGATTAGCCCATTTGTATGAATTTAGGCATATATATTTTGGTTGGGGATAGTGGATAACCCATGTTTGATTAAAAGTTAATGTTTGATTTAGTGTGAATATTTAATATGAGGGATAGAGAAGATCCCTTTGTTATATGTTTAATTTGAAGACTGGTTCAATGTGAAATAATATGGATTTCTTTATGTGGTATTTATTGATAAGTATATATCCATTTTTAGTTATTTATAATGATGAATATTGATTATTGTATATGAAATGTGCTAATTGTGGATTAACTATTGTTTATGACATTTATCTACTTACTGAGTTACTCCGACTCACACCTTCTTGTTTAATTTTTTTAGTTGACAGGATAGATGAAGATTCCTAACCGAGGTTTGAGGATTGGTGAGCCAATATTGAAGACCATGTTGTTATAATAGAATAATTTGTATTGAAAATTCATATGTCATTGTATATTTATATTCAAAGATATCAAGTGATGTATAATTATGTTAAATTGTCCCTGATGTATATTGTAATGGAGTGGCATGTCATAATAGTAGAAAAATATGCATATTATGTATCTGAGAATAAGTTAGGTTATTGCCATCATGGTGTGATACAGATTTTGGGCTGTGGGTATGTGGATGATTATCTTTGGAATTATTGTATTAAATTATATTTGATAAATGTTTGTACAGGTTAAATCCTAATAATTTGGGGGATGTTCTTTACATTTTTCTATAGAAACTACTCGAGTTCCACAATGGGACTCAAACACCCCACCCTAAAAGTGGGCAAATTTAGGTGAAAAATAGTGCAAAAAGGTAAGTCACGCTCGGAAGGCGGGGTGTGACATAATATTAGTACCATATGCTTAACAAAGAATCTAGTCTTATTCTCTCGAACTAAGCATATAGAGATCAGACACCATTTTATTAGAGATAATGTAGAAAAACATCATATATGTTTAGAATACGTGCCTACAAATGATCAACTTGCTGATATTCTCACCAAACCATTACCATTAGAAATCTTCTGCAACATTAGAAGAGAATTAGGCATGACTAATATAAATGTGTAGAGCTTACTATCTTTATGTGTGAATGAAGTGTTTTTGATTTGTTCCTTCAAATGTTTGAAGTATTACTTTGTCTCAGACAGTTAATCCTATCTAATTGCTTTGTTTCAGACAAAGCATTTGTCCTAAGGAAGTATCCATTTGTTTGAGACTCTCTTGTAGTCTCCAATCCATGTCAATCCTTATTCTCATACCATATCCATTTGTCCAAAGTTAGTACATCTTTGTTCAAGATTCCCTATTTCATTCCCCAGAATGCGCATCTTATTTTCTTGCTGAAATCAAATTACAGCTGTTAGAAATCACATCATTTCCCATTCTTGGCTAATTTGCATTTACTTTTACTCGAAAAACATATTAGTTGCTAGATCTTTACCTCTACATCGAATCTAAAATAACCCATCTCTACCACCATACGTTTCACTACCCAGAGCAATGAAGACATCCAGTTAAGAAAGATAGGGAAGGAAATCTGGAATGCACCAGTTCATCAAATGAAGAAGATCATAATGATTCCACAACTTCTTCCTCCCATTTGGTGGGATAATGATGTTTCTAAAAGAATCGATGTTGTCCTCAATCACACAGCAAATCAGAAGCTAATCTCTTCAACACTTGGCTTCACAAAAGATTATCTTTTCCATTACCTAAGCTAGATAACCCCCACTCCATGCTAATGGGGCTCTTGAAGAGAAGGGGAAAAGAAGCTTCAAAAGCTTCACCGTCATCTTCTTCTCCCCTATCATCCATCACTCTCCTCGAAAACTTTGTATCCTTACCCATGATACAAAGTTCTCCATCCTTCTCCCTTACACATTTCTACTAAATGTGTGTTCCTAGATTTTTGTTGGGATGACTTGTTTTGTGCTTTTGTTTGATCTTTAATGTACTCATGTTTATATTGGAATGCAAAAGAATGAAATTTATTTCTGTTTCAATACATGACTTATTTCTGTGCTTCATGGAAAGCTTCACCATTCATCTGAGCAAAAGTGGCTATTTTGCTTCTTAATTTAGTAGTTTTTGCATGAGAGTAAAATTTTTCAATGAATTTATTATACACTATTCCCCAAGTTATCAATGGGCAAGGAGCTACTATCATGAATCAAATCTTAGTTGCATCTTTCAGAGTGTATGGAAAGCATCTCATACATAACTGATCTTCCGTTAGCCCCTGTAATGGAAAGGTTTGGATGGTGGCATAAAAATCACGCATAAAAGTTATTGAATCATTTAAAGCTAATCCATGGAAAGATGGGAGCATGTTAAAGTGGATATGTTTCAAGTCATAGTTTCTAGCATCCTCATCCAACACATTGAATGAAGGTCAAATCCCTATAGTAGGGCGTGCAAACTCTTTTATTAATTGTTGAGCATGTTGAGCCCGTTGCACTTGTTACACTGGTTCATTCACTTGGATTTTCACATTGTTAGCCATGGTTACTTCTTCTTCATTTAAAATTTTTGTTTCAATTTCCATTTTGTCAACATGATTATCTCCTGGAAACATAGTAGGGTTCAGAGATTTCCTTCCATGCATTTACAATTCTGCAATAAAAAGAAAGAAATAATTAAAAATAATTTTATATACAATTATACACAAAAACAAAAATTTTAAAAAATGTAACCAAACTTAATTAAATTAGTTTAGAACCATTCCCTGCCAACGGCGCCAATTGCAAGTGCATGAGTGTATAGCAATATAGTGTACAAAGTAAGGGTTGATCCTACAAAGAACTGATCAAATTGATTTAATTAAATCTAGTTATTGAAACTACAAATATCCTAAAATGATAATGTGATGCTAAATAAATAAAAGTGTAAGATTGAATATGTGAACAAAAATAACGGTAAATTGATGAGATTTCACAGGTTGCAAAAGTCCATGGATCCAATTTCACCACTCAATGATATCTTATGTTGTTAGGATTTGGATTTAATCTATTATCTTGGGTTCATTCTATTCAATGTATGATTATTACCATTAAGCATTTAGGTTTAAATCAAGTATTTTTGCTTATTCCAATTACTTATGGTGTAGTGTAATTTAGGTTGAAAACTCATGAAAATCAGAAGAACTTGCTTAAACTGAGTATTTTAGCATATGGCATCTACCTTAACCATCTACTCATTCATTCAAGAGAACTCTAAACATGGTTTAGCATAAGGCATCTACCATAACCATCTTTCTCAAACAATCAACCTAATTCACAAAATTGGTGATCAAGTAACTTAATAAATTAAGTGATTGTAATAAACATAATGAATGAAACAAGATAAAGTTAAACTGGTAAACCAACAATCCTAGTTAACAAAGAACATCAAGGATATATTATTACCCAAGAAAAAGAAAATTAGTTCATGCTAAAAACAAAAAGAACACTTTTAAAAATATGCATATTGCAAAACTTGAAATCTCTCTCTTGCTCCCTATAAAGCTCTCCTCCAATTGTGTGTGTCTTTGCATGTCCCCTCTCCTTTTTATAGATATCCATTAGGATTAAGCATCATCTTGCATTGGTTAAAATATATTTTATGCAAAATAATTACAATTTCCAAAAATATCCAACTTTGCTGCACATTTGGGCACCGCAGCACTTAATCTCTGCTTGCTGAACTCCATGTTACTCCATTATAAGCTCATGGTGCTCAGATGGGCACAACGACAGTCATTCTTGCTATTTTGGGTGCTCCAGTTCTTGCTGTCTGAGCGTTATGGCGCTCATTCACTACTTATGTGACCTCTTCCTTCAACGGCTTAGAGGTCATGACACTCGACTGCTGTCCACCCTCTTGCTGCATCACTTGTTCCACTTGTTCTTGTTGGTCCCTTATGCAATGGTAGCTCAAGAGGGGGGGTGAATTGAGCTTTTAAAACTTTTGGGCCAAATCAAATGATTATAGTGCTGAAAGAATAAATAAAATAGATTGCACAATAAATAACACAAGATTTTAATAGTGATTCGGCCCTTGCTAGGTTCCTACTCCACTTCTCTGAGTCAGTCTTCTCTACTGAGCTTAGATTCCACTAATACCTTGATCAACCTGATCAATCACATGTTTGTTTTTACAACAAGCTCACCAAGTAACTTACTGGTTTTCCAAGCTAACCAGAAACTTTCACAACCTCTTAGTTTTCCAAAGCTCACCAACAAACTTATACCCTTTTAGCAAGTTTCCTACTTGCTTATCTGTATATATAAACACTAAGCACTCTACTAGTGTTGCCAAACACTAAAATAAAGTGTACAGATTAATGCCTCTTACTTAGGCAGATTTGTACATAAATTCAAAATTCTAAGTGAAAGATTAAACAATAAGACTAAAAGATTCAAACTCCTTGATTGAGTAGAGATTTGAACTTTGATAGCTCTGACTTAGTTGTATCTGTTGGAGTTGAACTTTTGGAGAAAGATTCTGAATACTCTTCATGTGATTAGCAAAGTTCAAAAAATATTCAATTGGGTTATTTTCTTCTGTTTTTGAATCTCTCTTTTATAGGTTGAGAGAGATTTTTCTGTTGCTAATCTTGGCAGACATTCAAACATTCAAAAATGTTTTTCTTTACCTTATCTTTTGTCTGATGTCTAACTTTACTGGCTTCTGGTATCGGTCTATTACTTCTATCGCTAACTTTTCCAAACATTCACTTTTTGTATCAAGTGTTCCAAAGAGATGAGAGAACATGTGGTGTCTTGATTATTTTTGGATAATTTGAATTATTTTCTTTAGATTTTCTGAAGTGATAGTAATCCTTCTTACTTGCTTTAGTCACTTGTTGAGAGAAGTTTAGTTTTCTGAACATATATTGCCTTCAAAAAAGTAATCTGAAGCCTTGGTCAAACATCTCCAAAGCTTGATTAACATCTCCGAAGCATGGTTTAACATCTCCGAAGCATGATCATTGTTTCCAAAGATTGTCTAAATTCTTTCTGAAACATGACTTCAGGTTCTCCAAAGCATGTTTGTTTATTCTGAGGCATAACTGATTATCTCCGAAGCTTGTCATGTTGTTTTCAAAGTGTGCAGAGATATCTCTAAGACTTTAATGACTTCTTTGAAGCACTTTGACTTTTTCAGAAGCATGCTGCAACTTGTCCGCAGTATTTAAATTTTCTCTGAATGCGCTGATACTTGTGAAGACTCTGAAGCTTGTTTGAATATTTCCAAACCATGTCACATTAGTTTCTGAAGCTTCAACCATTTTCTTTGAAGTTCGTTAAGACATGTCTGAAGCAATGTGATTTTCTCTGAAGCATACAAGAAGGACTCTGAAGATGGTGTGTTGGCTTCCAAGCATGTCTTCAACACTTCAGATTCTACTTTTTTTGAATTAAGTATATGTGAAATTTTATATACTTAATTTTGTAAAGAGCACTTTCTTTATGTCTTCCTTTTGTCATCATAAAGGTTATTTTCAAGTTGAGTATGAGTTTATCTTTCTGCAACATTCTTGAGAGCAAAATGTTAGTAACTTAATGTTTCACTCATGATTTTGGTCATCATAAAAAAAAACTTGGTTAAGAATGTTCGTCATCAAAATCAAGCTAGATAATATGGTTCAACATGTCCTCCTTTTTGATGATGACAAAATAGTGAGTGATTTACCTTTCAAAACTTATCTAACATAGATCTAATGCAACTTATTTTGCAGATATTTCAGAAAAATTTCAATTAGCTAAATTTAAAGTTGCTCCCCCTGAATTGATGCATATTATTTTTATTGTGTAACATAGAAATTTCATTCATATATTATGCACATATCATTTTGTATCACATTATCACAATTTTTACCTTTTAAGTTTTATATCACACATTTTTCTCCTTCTTTTTATCATAATAAAAAAGATTAAAACAAGTAGCAGTATGTGATAGAAAAGAAATGCATATAGATATGGAACTTTGCATTGATAAAAAAGTTTATATACAATGTAGATACGTCAAGAAGAAACACAAGAAAAATTACATTATAGAAAAGAAAATATGAAATGCGGCAGGTTTATTTAGGTGGTTTGGGTTTTCTCTTGTATGTCTTGAGAAAGACATCTTTGAGAAGTGGAAGAAGTGGCTTAGGTTTAGAAGAGGATGTTTGGGATTCAAAAGAAGATGGTTTGGGAGAGGGCTTGAATGTTCTAGCCCTTTTGGTGGAGGAGGGATAAAAAATGGATCCTATGGAACTACTATAGGAGGTTTATGTGTGTATGCAATGGGTCGACAGCTATGAACATAGATGATATCAATTCTTTCTAGATATTTTGGATCCAGCAACTCAGGAAAGACTGGAGGAAGCCCTTTCATGAGAGCTTGTATGTTTGCATTCAACTAAGCTCTATACCCCTCATGGTATAGTGTGATTCTCTCATAAGACGCCTTCTTGTGTTCCTTAGAAGGTGGAATTCTTGCTTTCCTCTTTGGTTTGGAGGTGGATGGCTGAGATTAAGGTTTTGTTTTTGGTTTTGGGGTTGGTTTTGGCTTTGGGATAGTCTTGGGTTTGGGAATAGCAAATGATTATTTGGTTTCTATTTTAGTAGAAAATTTTTGAAATGCCACTAGAGAAAGATCTTTCATTTGGGAATAAAGGAAGAGGCAAATTGTCAGTAATTGCCTCAAGATTAGCATTATTATAGAATGAATTTTCTTCGAGAGTCATAATGAAGAGTTGATCAAGACCAATGGGAGATGGAAGCACTTTTCTGATAGGTTTGGAAGTTGGAAGCATTTGGAGTGACTCAGAATAATCCTGCAAAATTGACTCCTTATCTGGAATAGTAATGGTGTGGTTTTCTGGAGTCAAAGGAAGATTTTAAAGAAGGAGAATCCTATGAAGAAGTTTAGGATCCTCAAGTTCTAGAAATGATAATTCTTGTTTGGGAATGATAATGTTTTGAGAAGCAAACATTTTGACAACTTCAAGATTGAGTTCTGATCTAGCTTTGAACTCTGAAAATGTCATCATGATTGGATTAGATAAACAAAGAATAACATCAAGATTATCATTAATTGGTTTGCTTTGAGGTGGCTTTTGTGGTGGAGAGGGAGTATACATGCAGTCTGGAGGAGGTTTGAAGTTTGGTGGATAATTAAGAGGGTTGTCCCACTCGGGTGGAATGTCCTCAATTCTGTCAGATATTATATCTCCTGATTTGATAAATGTCATCTAGAAAATATTGGGATTGCAGAGTCAGGATGGAATCCAGATATAATAATCATTTGAGGGAGTGTGAGTATTATTTTTTGAGGTTGGAACTGATGGACGTGGTGATGGGGGATAAATCTATGGTTGTGGAAGAGGAATGTATGGAATGATGGAATTCAAGTTAGTAGATTGACTCATTGGCTGAGCAACCTCTTGAATGATAGAGGTTGATGATGGATGAGGAGGTGAAGGTGAAGGAGAAGACTTCATTGTTATTGGTGAGTTTGATCTGGGTGGAGAGAAATGATGTGGAGGGGATGGAAAGTGAGTTTGAGATTGGTAGAAATGAAATGGGTGACTTATGAATGATTCTACTAGGGCTTATAGAGAATCAAGTTTCTATTCAATTCTATTAGCTCTAAGAATCATTGATGACATAGCAGTGGAATGGTTACGATTCATTCCATTAATCTGAAGAACTAAGGTGTGGAAAAAGTTTTCAATCATGAGTATTTTCTGATTTAGGTGTTGTAGTATGTGTTCTATATTGGGACTTGATGAGGTGCATGGTTGATGAGTGTGAGCATGTCTAGAAGGTGAAGGGCGTCTAATGGAGGTGTAAAATTGCATCTCTGCTACTGTTGTTTCTTCATGTTCTTCTACAATATCTTCTATTTCTATTCTTTGTTCCTCTCTTGGAATATCTTCTATTCTCTCAGCTTCTCTTGGTTCTTCTCTGCTGGAGAATTCTTCCATTCTTTCTACTGATAGACTAATGAACTCTTATATTTTGGTTATCTATTCTTCTTCATGTGAGGAGAGTTTGTGTCCTTGTTCAGTAGCTTGTTCTATAGCAACAATATCATTTCTTCTTTCTGGACTTTAACTAGGTCTAGATCCTTTCAACTGAGTTACTCTTCTTGGTCTTTTAGTGATCCAACCTTGTGCACTATGCTGAAAGCCCATCCTTTTCAATGCTTGCTCATCCAATCTATTAGTGTTCCTTAGAGGCTTTTCAACTTCACTAGAGAGATTTACTCCTGCTTCTTTGATCAACTTGGTCAGATCCATGCCATAAGGCAAAGGAAACCTTGTGGTTCTCTTGATCAAGTGGATGTGATCTATCATCAACCTAGCTAGATTTATCTTTCTTATGTTCTTTAATGCCCACATGATTCTGACATCTTTCTCAGATATATCTCCTATAACTCCTCTTCTTGGGTATACATTATTCATAACAATGAGATAGGCTAGTTTGACATTGGCATTCAAGTGACTAGCATGTAAATAATTTTCTTTTTCATCTATCTCAATTTTTGTTATGTCTAAGAACAACATTGCCCTTGAAGGCTATATAATCTCCTCTTCTTCTGCAGGGAGATTGAAGTAATTCCATAAGCTTTCTTAGATTAGCTCAATTTATGTTTCTCCTATCCATGATCTTTCTGTTCTAGTGTTGAGATTACAGATTAGAGCTCTTATGAGTCTAGGATACAAACTGTCTCTGTAACTGACAAAGGCATCCCAGCCTTGATATTTCAACGAATCTGATACTTCAAATTCTATTTCAAAGTCTCTAAAAATAAAAATTTTCCCTTTGATTATTCTTCTCTGCTCATATCATTTTGTGAACCTAGAATAATCAGAACAACTATTTTGGAAAATTACCTCGAGAGTATTAGTTTCTCGTGTTACCTTCTTGGTTGTTCTTTTTAGTGAAGAGTTTTCCCTTTCCTTTCTCTTGATTTATGCTCTTTCTGTTCATGCCATTTATACAGAGAATTCTAAGTTTTTCGAAAAGTAAATGGGATTTCTAGGAGTGAAGTTGGAGAAGGCAGGAAGGTGAATGGAGAGAAATATAACTTGGATTTAAAAGAAGTGGGAAGATGGACCATCTTCTCTGAAGGAGGGATTCAGGGAGTTTGGAGAAGAGGGGTTTAGGTAGTTTCGAATGAATTTTATGCTTTTGGATCAATTTTATAAAGTTCTTCAAAACACTAATGTGTTTAGGCTTTGGATATTCCGAAAAAGGTCCTTCAGAGAAGTTTGATTTGATTTTGAATTTTGGATAAAAAGATCTCCAAAATACTAATGATACCAATTTTGAAAGGGATCCTTAGGATAAAATTATTTAATTTGAGGTTTTGGATATTCCAAAGCATTGCTTTGGAGGAGTTTGTTGATCTTCAGATGTTTTTATTTGGTTCTTCGGAGATTTTTTTAATGAGCTTGTTTCGGGCTTCGGAGATTTTGAAGTCCGAAGTCTGACTTAACTATAAATCTTATAATTTGGATTATAGTTTTTAGTATACTCATTAACTATCCTTTTGACCCGCTAATAGTATCATTACCATACCATAGTAGATGAATGAATATGCATTAATGTATTTTTAATTTTATGTGTTATATAGATAGAAGCTTAACTAAAATTTCAAAAAATAAATATAGCATTATCAAGGTTTTTAACAAATCAAGTTCACTGTAAAAGAGAGAATGATCAATTGGAGAAGTTCATTTGAGTTCATTTTCTGAAGAGGCAGATAAATAGTTAAAAGAGGAACTATTTTATGCTAGAGGATCCAACCATAATGTTGATCATCTTCTGACAAAGGGATGTTTAGCATATGATAAGGTGATGGATTGCATGAAGAAGCTAGAAGAAGAATTGGCAGAGGCTAATCAGCATATTAAAGAGCTGGAAGCTATAGTAGATGTTCTTGCTGATTAAATAAATTTTTTAATAAAGATGTTATTATTAATACTTTGTTTAATGAAATGTGCATTTTATGCACTTGGATCTAGTATGCGTAATTCTCTTCTTGTCATGTTGAATCTTTCTTCTAGTAATGGTTTTGTGAATCTAAGTTAATGTCATGATTTTAAACATAGTCCCTAATAAAATGATGCCTGATTTCTATATATTTAGTTTTGGAATGTAGAATTGGATTCTTGCTCAGATTTATAGCACTAGTATTGTCATATATGATAGGTATATCAATAAAGTTAAGGCCAAAGTCTTTTAATTGTTTCATCCATAGGATCTATGCACAACAACTACCTTCTGCTACATATTCAGCCTCAGCAATTGATAATGCAACTGATGTTTGTTTCTTAGAAAACCATGAGATAATCATGCTTCCTAGAAATTGGCAAGATCCTAAGGTACTCTTTCTATCTACTTTAGATCCAACAAAATCTATATCTGAGTAACCTATTAAATTAAAATCTGAACCTTTTTGATACAGAATCCAAGATTAGGTGTATCTAAAAGATATATAAATATTCTTTTTATAGCAATATGATGTGACTCTTATGGTTCTGATTGAAATCTAGCACACATACATACACTAAATAATATGTCAGGTCTACTAGCAGTCAAATATAGCAGAGAACCTATCATGCTTCTAAAAAGTTTTTGACAAATAGACTTACCTCTTTCATCTTTGTCCATTTTTATTGAAGTGTTCATTGGAGTCCCATACCTTTTTCATCTTCAATGTTGAATTTCTTTAGTAATTCTTTTCTGTATTTAGCTTGGTGAATGAAGATTCCTTCTTTCATCTGCTTAATTTGCAATCTCAAGAAGAAGTTTAAGTTCACCCATCAAGCTCATTTCAAATTCTCCCTGCATTGTCTTGGAAAATTCTTTGCAAAGATTTTCATTAGTTGCGCCAAATACTATATCATTAAAGTATACTTGAACTATAGGAATATCTTTCATAGCATGCTTAATGAAGAGTGTAGTATCAACTTTGCCTCTTGAAAAACCTTTCTCAATGAGAAATTTGCTTAACCTTTCATACCAAGCTCTAGGAGCCTATTTTAAACCATAGAGGGCTTTCTTAAGATTAAATACATGATCTAAGTTATGAGGATCTTCAAACCCACATCTTCATTAATAAATCCATTTAAGATGCACCCTTTACATCTATCTGATATAACTTGAAATTCATAAAGGATGCAAATGCATGTAGCATTCTAATGGCTTCAATTCTTGCAATAGGAGCATATGATTCTTCAAAATCAATGTCTTCCTCCTGATAGTACCCTTTTGCTATTAATCTTACTTTATTTCTCACTATAATTCCAAATTCGTCTAATTTGTTCCTAAAGACTCATTTAGTTCTTATTGCAGATTGATGATTTGGTCTTGGAACAATAGTCCAAACATTATTTCTTTTGAATTGGTCTAATTCTTCTTGCATCACTAAAATTTAATTTTCATCTTCTAAAGCTTGTTTTATGCAAGTTGGTTCTATTTGAGAAATAAAAGCAAAATTGCCACATACTTGGTGATAAGAAGATCTAGTTCTAACTTTATCATATATATCACCAATTATCTGACTTTTAGGCTGATTATGCATAAATCTCCAATCTTTGGAAAAAATATCATAACCTTCATTGTTTACCTCAGTGATGGTTGGTAACCTTCATCTTTGGATGTTAGAAACATTACCCAGATAAATATACTAAAGCCATCTACAATAACATATGCATAATGTTTTCCTGTTAGGCTTCTTATTCTTGTTGGACCAACTAAATCCATATGTAGCAACTGAAGAGGTTTGGTTATGTATATGTCTTTGTTTGATTTGAATGATTCTTTTACTTGCTTGCCTTTCATGAAAGCATCACACCACTTATTGTCAAATTTGAGTTTTGGTAAGCCAATAACTAGATCTTTATTATATAGTCTTTCAATCAAATTCTTGTTAGTATATCCTAGTCTTCTATGCCACAACATGGGTTCATTTTCATTTATAACAAGACATTTGACTTGGATGTCACATAAATCCACCAAATACATATTTTCATGTCTCTTTCCAAGTACTAAAACTGAATTTGAACTATCTAATATAAAATAAGTATGAGATTCAAACACAACTTTGTAACAATTGTCACAAAATTGACTTACATTTAAAAGGTTGTGTTTCAATCCTTCTACTAATAAAACATATGAAATTGTAATACAGGGAGTTGGTCAATTTTACCAATTCCAACCACTCTAACTTGTCCATTAATCCCAAAGGTGACTGTTCTTCCATTTTTGGCTTTCAGTTTTGTGAACAGCTCCCTTTTTCCTGTCATGTGTCTTGAGTAACCACTATTAATGTACCACTTGCTATTCTCTGTGGCTCTCAAACACACCTGCAATAATGAAATTCAGCTATAATTTTTGGTACCCATTTAGGAATGGGTCTAGGTGGGCTAGTAGCAGAATATTTTGGCATCCATTGTTTTTTTTAGGTGCTACTAAACTATTTTCTGGATATATAGTTGAATTTATAATTTTAGTAACTATCTTGGGAATCCAAATCATATTCTTTTGGGATTCTAATTTTCTCTTATGATTTTTCTTTCTTTGGTTTCCTATATTTTCCTTTATTTTAAGTTTGAATAAGGTAGTAGTTAGGGTTTTTCTAAGAGCATGAGTTTTTGCTTTAATTTGCTCAAGTTCTATATTTGTTATTTTGATCAGTTTTGAGCAATGTGTTTTTTTTTTAATTTAGAGCATTAACTATTCTTTCAAGTTCTCTTCTAGTTTCTTTGTGTTTAGATTTTAATGTTTTGAAATCTGAATACAATTCTTCTAATAATTCTTCAATATCAGAAATTTCAGGTTTCGAATTTACCTCATCATTGTGGATAGCCATAAAGCTTATTCCAGTATGACGTTCTTCTTCATCCTTTTCTTTGGAGCTAAGTGAGCTAAATTGAGCTTCATTTTCTTCTTCTTCTTCACTTGAGTTTTCTTGCATCATGTTTTTCGGCATCTCCCATGCAGCCATTGCTTTCTTCTTCTTTCAAAATTTTTTGTTATTAGAAAAATTCTTTTTATCAAAGTAAGATTTATACCTTTTCTTTTTGTCTTCTTGCTTTTTTTTTGGTTCTGGGCAATCAAACTTTATGTGCCCAGGCTCATTGCAGTTGTAACATATTATAACTTCCTTTTTCTTGTCTTTGCTTTTGAAGTTTTTGGAGTTGTTCTAAATCTTCTCTTTTTGAACATGTTTCTGAATCTTCTTATTATCATTGCCATATCCTCATCATCTTCAGAGGTTGAGGCATCTTCTAAAGATTCTCCATTTCTTTATTTTGCTTGTAAGGCTATTGTTTTCTTACCTTTGACTTCAACTGGTGCTTTTTGTTCATTAGTACTTCATGGGTCATGAGTGATTCCATGAGTTCTTCTACTGTTACCTTCGTTAGATCTTTTACTTCTTAAATAGTAGTCACTTTAGGCATCTAGTGTCTAGGGAGAGTTCTCAAGATTTTTTTTACCAACTTGGTCTCTTCATATTTTTCTCCTAAGATCTTTAGGCTGTTGGTGATTTTCTGAAATCTTCCAAATATTTCAAAATGCTTTTTGATTCCTTCATGAAGAAGGCTTCTTATTCCTTCACTAGAATATTTATCTTAGTCTTCTTTACTTGATTTGTACCTTCATGTGCTACCTTAAGTTTATCCCATATTTCTTTAGTAGAATGACATGCAAAAATCTTTTCAAACTCATAGGAGGTTAAAGCACAGTAGAGGCAGTTCTTTGCCTTAGCATCATGTTCTACTGCTTGTATATCCTCTGCAATGTATTTGTTTTCAGTGTTAGTAACATTCTTTCCATTTTTTACTACAAGTCATAACTCGTAATCTGTGACAGTCAAGAAATTTTGCATTCTCATTTTTCAATACCCATAATTGGTTCCATCAAATAAAGGGGGTCTAGAAATAGATTGTCCTTTAGCAGATGTATTGTGGAACATACTGGTCATTTTGAATCTCTTCACGAGTTAATATACTCATAATCAAAATTTAACTAGTGAAGCCTACTCTAATACCACTTGTCGGTCCTTTATGGAATAGTAGCTCAAGAGGGGCACTGAATTGAGCTTTTAAAACTTTTGGGTCAAATCAAATGATTATGGTGCTGAAAGAATAAATAAAATAGATTGCACAATCAATAGCATAAGATTTTTATAGTGGTTCAGCCCTTCTTGGGTTCCTACTTTGCTTCTCTGAGTCACAAATACCTTGATCAATCTAATCAAATACACATTAGTTTTACAACAAGCTCACCAACTAGCTTACTAGTTTTCCAAGTTAACAAGAAACTTTTACAACCTGTTGGTTTTCCAAAGCTCACCAATAAATTTACACCCTTTCAGCAAGTTCCCTACTTGCTTATCTCTATACATAAACACAAGGCACTCTGCTTGTGTTGCAAAATACTAAAATAAAGTGTATAGATTAATGCCTCTTAGTTAGGAAGATTTGTACATAAATTTAGAATTCCAAGTGAAAGATCAAATAGTAAGAGTAAAACATTTGATCGAGTAGAGATTTGAACTTTGATAGCTCTGGCTGAGTTGTATCCATTGAAGTTGAACTTTTGGAGGAAGATTCTAAATGTTTATCGTGTTATAAACAAAGTTTGAAAAATATTCTATTGGGTTATTTTCTTCTACTTCTGAATCTGTCTTTTATAGGTTGAGAGAGATTTTTTTGTTGCTGATCTTGGCAGACATTCAAATGTTGAAAAATGTTTTTCTTTACCTTATCTTTTGTCTAATATCTGACTTTGTTGCCTTCTGATATCGGTCTGTTACTTCTATCACTAACTTTTCCAAACATTCACTTTTTATATCAAGTGTTCCGAAGAGACGAGTGAACATGTTGTATCTTGACTGATTTCAGATAATCTGAATTGTTTTCTTTAGATTTTCCAAAGTGATAGTAATCCTTCTTAGTTGCATTAGTCACTTGTTGAGAGAAGTTCAAATTTTTTGAACTTATATTGCCTTTGGAAAAGTAATCCGAAGCCTTGGTCGAACATCTCCAAAGCTTGATTAACATCTCTAAAGCATGGTTTAACATTTCCGAAGCATGATCATTGTTTCCAAAGATTGCCTGAATTCATTATGAAACGTGACTTCAGGTTCTCTGAAGTATGTCTGTTTATTCCGAAGCATAACTGATTATCTCCAAAGCTTATCATGTTGTTTCCAAAGTGTACAGAGATATCTCTGAGACTTTGATGACTTCTCTAAAGCTCTTTAACTTTTTCCAAAGCATGTTGCAACTTGTCCGAAGTATTTAAATTTTCTCTGAAGTGCACTGATACTTGTGAAGACTCCGAAGCTTGTCTGAATATTTCTGAACCATGTCACATTAGTTTCTGAAGCTTCAACCATTTTCTTTGAAGTTTGTTAAGACATGTCCAAAGCAATGCGATTTTCTCTAAAGCATGCAAGGACTTCAAAGATGGTTTGTTGGATCATAAGTATGTCTTAAACACTTCAGATTCTATCTTTCCTGAATTAAGTATATGTGAAATTTTATAAACTTAATTTTGTAAAGAGCAATTTCTTTATGTCTTCCTTTTGTCATCATAAAGGTTATTTTCAAGTTGAGTATGAGTTTATCTTTCTATAACATTCTTGAGAGCAAAATGTTAGTACCTTAATGTTTCGCTCATGTTTTTGCTCATCATCAAAATATACTTGGTTAAGAATGTTTTTCATCAAAATCAAGCTAGATAATATGGTTCAACAACTCTCTCATCCAAACTTCATTGCATTTCCTCTTTTTCCTCATTGATTTCTTCATCTTTAATACAATTGCATACCTATTAACAAACACAAATACAATCAACTCAAAACAACCCAAGAATCAAACCAAAATTCAGCTGATGAGATGTGATAGAAGTGAATAAAATTCACTTATCAAATGTCAGTATAACCACTAAAATCTCATCAAAAGAGGATCTAAAATATTTTAATTTAGGTATACAATTATGATGTATTATGAGCTTATCATTCTATCAAAAATTTTCACAAATATTTGTTGGTCCCTTTCGCATGGCTTAACCCAAGAGAGGAGCAATGAATTGGGTTTATAAAATTTTCTTGCTTAACCTCGATTAATCAAAATTCCCTCATTTCAAATGATTTACTAAGTAATGTTTGATGAAATATAGAGAGTAAGCAAATAAACCAATCATAGCAAGCAAGTGCAATATATAGTGGTTTGGGATAACCTCCCTACTCCACTCTTTCAAGCACACACCCTTTGCGTCTTAGGTTCCACTAGTTCATCAACTAGTATAATTTAGTGCCACCATACTCTTCTTAATTATAGCTTAAGGAGGAGTAAACCTTAATGGCTCTTGGACTCTTTTAGAATCCTACTCTAGGGGGCATAATCACTTAGTGCCTCTTGCACTCTTCTAGATTCCAACTCTATGTAGCATAATCACTTAGTGCCTCTTGCACTCTTCTAGGTTCCAGCTCTACGGGGGGTAAATACAACTTAACAAGTTGATTATGTGACACACTCCAACAATCACCCTTGTTTTGCTTGAGATTGGTCACCAATACCATCTCAAGGAATATACAAAATGGAAATAAGAAGAAGATATTACACTTTTGAGTAGTGTAGCAATAAGAGTGTAGCGGAAATTTTTGTAATCCTTGAAGCTCACTTATATGCAAGTAATCTTCCCTTGGTATTGTTGATAAAAGCCTTGAATGAGAATTAGTGAGGGTTTTCTTATCCTATCAATCATTAGAAAAGGAGAAATTGTAATAATATAACTTGCATTATTCTCAATTTATCATATTGTGGCGATTTGGATCAATATAACTTGAAATGGGCTAATGAGTTTTTGAGTGCAAAAAAGTATAGTGCAGGCTGCAGTTGATTAGCATAGCTGCCTGAGCCTACCATCTGCACCATAGCCACATGGGAGTTGCCTTCTAGAACAATGCAGGTCGTAGTTGCAGGTGACTGCCATGCTACTGTGGTGAAGGCAATAGGCGCAGGCAACTCCCATGTGGCTATGGTGCAGATGGTAGGCACGGGTAGCTATGCTAATCAACTGCAACTTGCACTATACATTTTTGCACTCAAAAACTCACTAGCCCATTTCAAGTTATATTGATCCAAATCGTCACAATATGATAAACTGAGAATAATGCAAGTTATATTATTACAATTTCTCCTTTTCTAATGATTGATAGGATAACAAAAACCATTTAGGTGGTAATCCATATAAGTTCATATTTCATCTATTTCTTGATTTTAGACTTTTTGGTAACATATATATTACATTAGTTATCCACTTATCATACATTTGGAGTCTTAATACCATTGCAACTATTATACTCAATACAATTCAATCATAATCTAAACTCATTGCTTTACATTCCAAGTCATTCATTTAATATTATATTGAATTCATCAAAATATGATAATGACATTGAATATTTTCATTTTCCATTAATTGTTATTCAATCTCATTCATTGGATTAGTTCAAGCCTTTAGACAAGTTTTGTTGTTGTCAAAACTATACACCTAGACTCAACAATAGTATATGTGTAGAATATGTTGTTGTCAATCTAACCACTAAACAACTTGCAATCTCCACACTTCAATCATAATCACAATCATAATTACTTACTTCCATGCAATAGTTAATTGAGTAAAAACTTATAGGAACATCTGTTTGCAAGAAGTTCTTCAATTTCCTACGTTGGAGTTCCACCTAATGCAGAATTATTTTATGAGAGAAGTGATGAAATGGCTACAATTTTTTATGGAGAATGAAGAGGAATTTTTAGCTTTCTTAGTGTGTGGAAAGATTTTTGAAAGATGAAGTCAATAAATGGTAAAGATAAGAATTCATTCTTGCTGCAATGAAGAAGTTGGGATGGAGTTTTAGGCAGAGAGAAAATGTTCTTACTTCAATGGAGAACTTAGGACATTTTTGAACATATAGATAGTGGCACTGCGATGCTGCCCATTAGTGCTACAACACCAAACTTTCTATCGACCATATACAAATGTAGCACTGTCCATGGGTGCTGCAGTGCCCAACACTCTTTCCATTTGTGCCATTGTGAAGAAATTGTATTACTTCAGCACTACTGACCTTGCTGCCTAAAAATTTACAAAATTTGATTTTTTTATAAAATTGTAAAGATTCCTCCAATCTTCATCTCCAAAATGAATGTGTCACCTATCAAACCAAAAATAATTACTTAAATTAATGCTAAAAACTTGCATGACTAGCAAACAAATTGACAAACTAAAACTAATTAAAATCAAACAAAAAGAAGGGAAAGTTTGAAAGCTTGGATTGCCTCTCAAGAAGCACTTTGTTTATAGTCTCAGCTTGACTATGTCCATCTTTACTCTTCATCTTTGAGATGGATAATGTCTCCACTCTTGCTTTCATGTCCAAAATAATGCTTGATTCTTTGTCCATTTACTTGAAATGTGCTGCCATCTTTAGCTTTCAACTCCACCACTCCATGGGGAAATACTTTATCCATAACAAATGGGTTAGACCATCTTAATTTAAACTTTCCAAGGGATAACTTAAAATGAGAATTAAAGAGTAAAACTTGTTGTCATGATATGAAATCACATTGCAAAATGACCTTGTCATGCCATTTCTTAGTATGCTCCTTATAAATCTTTGCATTTTTATATGCCTCTTTCAGAAACTTATCCATTCGTTGGTTGCAACATTCTCTGCTTTCCTAAAGCTTCAAAGTCAAAATTTAACTTTTAATAACCCAATATGCCCAATGCTCTAACTAAGTAATAAGATGACATGATTTCTGAAATACCAACTGATATGGTGTCTGATTAGTGTTTTAAATGCTATATTATATGCCCATAAAGCATCATCCAATTTCTGGGACCAATCCTTTCGATTGAAACTTATTATTTTCTCCAAAATCTATTTAATTTCCCTATTTGAAATCTCTTCTTGTCCATTCACTTGCAGATAGCATCCAAGTGCTAGTTTATGCTTCACACCTTATCGAGCAAGAAGATTATTAATGAGATTGTTGCAAAAGTGAGTACCTTTATCACTAATGATGACTCAAGGGATACCAAATCTTACAAAGATGTTCTTGTGAAGAAACTTCAAAACCACCTTTGAGTCATTAGTTGATGTGGCTATTGCTTCCACCCACTTGGAAACATAATCAACTACTAGCAAAATATAAGATTGATCAAATGAAATAGGAAAGAACCTAGGATGTCTGTCCCGCATACATCAAAAATCTCCACTTCTAAGATGTTAGTCAATGGTAAATCATGACGTCTTGAGATCATGCCAAGGCACTGACAAAATTCACAAGTCTTCATAAACTTGTAACTATCTCAGAGTAGAGTTGGCCGGTAAAATCTTGATTTTAGTAATTTTGCAATAGTTCTTGTGGAACCAAAGTAATCACCATATGGAGATGGATGGAATTGTTGAATGATATCTTGGACCTCTTCTTTAAGAGCACATCTTTTGATGATTTCATCTGGAAATCTTTTGAAAAGAAGTGCATTATGCCACAAGTTTTCACATCATGCAGGAACTTTTTCTTTTGCTACCATAAAAGATCTAGAGGTAAAGTTCCACAAGCTATGTAATTGACAAAATCTACATACTATGGAAACTTCCCATTCAGAAAAGAGAGTAGCTCATCTGCAAATGGTTCTTGAATTGACTTCTCTTCTCCTTATTGCTCCAAACGAGACAAGCGATTAGCTATAATATTTTTACTTATTCTTTTGTCTCGAATCTCCAAATCAAACTCTTGCAATAGCAGAATCCACCAAATCAACCAAGGCTTGGCATCTTTCTTTGTAAACAAGTAGCAAATGGAGGCATGATTAGTGTAGATTATAACTTTTTACCCAATGATATATGATCAAAACTTGTCTAAAGCGAACAGCACTGCCAACATCTGTTTTTTCAATTGTAGCATAATTCTACTTTGCATTGTCTAATATATGACTTGCATACTGTTACGCCCCACCCTCCTAGGGCTGTTACTCCATTTTACACCATAAATTCACATGATTATAGCATGATTTTCCCACCTCCAGGGTGGGTTGCTTTAATATATATATATATATATTGACCTAATTTCTGCAGAAAATTGGACAGAGTCTCCCTTGAAAATAGGGCTGTCCACCTAAGTACAACCATTCATCATATAGTATGATACACTTTTTTCATTATAATTCATAAAAGTAAAAATTATACACTCCAATATTTCTCTAGTCATCCCCACAACATCCTTATAA
>JAYJMB010075893.1:7549-41862 GCA_036873735.1 Pouteria campechiana
CTAGTTTTATGCTTGCTATTCATTCATCTAGGAAGTCCTATCTCAGTTGGCCACAATGACCTCACCATGCAAATAAAGGTTAGTTATGAGAAGATGGAGATCAGAGGGCTGCGAGCAAATTCTTCGAGCAGTTCTGTAACCCTGTCACGGCAATTAGGAACCAAGAGAATCATTTTGCTGCAGCATGGTGAAACAAATGTTTTGTGGGACAGATTAGAGAGATTTTGAAGAAACTCTGCTGGAAAACGTAATCACATTTCAAGATATCCAGTCACTACATGCTGAATGTAATGAAAATCCAAAACACCCATTTCTTGTATCAATTTGACTATTCTCAGAAGAAAAAGTAGTTTGCAACACAGTCATTTGATGAATCAACTTGATGTTGACAAGAGAAAAAGTCAGCAGTCCGTTCATCTGACTTGGTTTATCTGCCCATATTGAGAATTATGGAGCATTATAAGCTTCAGACCCTTAGCACCCTCTGTTGCCTTCCCTGTTTTTCTTATGGCAGGTGGGCAGTGGACATAGTTCTCCTTCAGACCTGCATCTTCCCAGCAAGACGACCAAGTAGATCCAAATGGAGTGCTCTCCACCCACATAAACCTCTTTGAACATGGATTCACAAGACTGTCACGGAACTCCATTGCAGTCTCACAAATCAATCCCTGAAAGGAAGAAACAATGCCCCATACTAATTTTGTCATAGCACTACCAAATAGAAATAATACAGAGGAAAAGCTATTGGAATCTGCTCAATAGACCAATTTGCTATGGCTGAACTAGTGAACCAACATTACACAACCAGCAATCTGAATATGCCCAGAACTTGTACTCTAAGATTAACACCAAACACAAGCCACAACATTGCATCTGTAAGTCATCAATCAATCTTTTCTTTGGTTCACCTCACAGGTAAAGATATGAGGACAAGGCTTATTAAACAATGGGAACAACAATGTACAAACAATTGACTTGACTTTTGGGAGACAACCCTTGACTATTGCTCACAGAAAAAAAAAGTGGTGTCCCAAGTCCAAAAGCTACCTTTCAAACAAATTGGAGGCAAAAAGAGCAATAATTGGAACAATCATACCTCTGCCATTGCCTTGATCTTCAGAGCAACTTCATTCGAAAGAAGGACAAGCTGTCCATCTTTGATTCTCTTGAAGAGAAGAGCACATTCAAGGATATGGTCTTCTGCTGTAGGAGAGACAATCTCCATTAAACTTCCACAGGTAGAAAATGGCACTGAACTAGTAGTACCAGCAGGAAAATCTACACTTCCACTGCTTAGTCGGGATTGAGGAGAAGCAGGTGGGGTTGGTGCTATTGGTACACTCTCTGCTGTGCTTTGAACATGAATCCACCACCTAGTTTTTACCATGCACTCTTCTATCCATTGCAGTATTGAAAAAGCCTCATTACCCCTTCTAAACCGGCTTCTTTGACGCCTCAGACAGTCAAGTTCCCTTATGACTGTGAAAGGGAAAAGAGTAAATGAAGATCAACTTATTTAGAAAAAGAAAGATAGCTAGGAATCATAATTGTGTTTGATCCATGGTTGTGTACAGCATTGGAGGAATTACTGAATGGTGATCTCCTCTCATAGGATTCATAATGAGGAAATGGCCCCCATAGGATTCATATAGACATCTCTTGCAGTTGCATTTGTAGTAATTGCAATTTACAGCAGAATCTTACACTATGAACATCAATGAAGACAGTAGCAGCATGGTTATTTACATTTTACTTTAGCTATTCAATTTAAAAGTGGATGATTCAAACACTGGCTTGCTTGACCTTTCATTTCTTCTGAAACATAAATTTAGAAGATAATAAGATTACCCATTCTTGGAATGATGAGATGAGTTCCTTTGAGGCCTTCTAGCAGCTTAAGTGACTTTCTTGATTCTTCATCAAGTAGAGTGCTTGTATCCACCACCATGTTCCATTTCCTTTTTCCTTCTCCCAAGTTATGAACAAATGGATCCACAGATTGGCTCTGTAACAGAATTGGATATTTCCATGAAGCGAGACAAAATTTTCAGAATTGACGGCTTATGTGCTCCTTAAACATGGGGACAACAGTTCCATTTTCCAGATTTTTAACCTGATTGGAACTCACCATGGATGTTATATTCAAAAAATTGGAATGAGAGGTGCAAACCTCCAAATTTTAGCCTATTGTCACTTGGTTTAGGTACCTAAATTTCTTTGAATACTTAATAGTCAACTGAATGGACAGCTAGAAATATTCGTCTGTGACATTTTGGGCCCTTTCCCAGTTTAATCTATAGGGACATCAGTTGATCCATCTGGCTTCCAAACCATGTGTCCAACCAGGATAGAATAATACCATATTTACATATTTTCTCAGCGTCCAGTTAACTTTTTTCAGAATTTTGTTAAAAGGAACTTAAAAAGTAAAGTAAAAAATCAAATCCACTTACAAAAGAAGTGCTGTTGTTTCCATTTGCAATTGGGCTATGGTTGGCTGAATTGCTATTTCTTGGAGAAGGATAGAAGACAGAAAGTGACTCGGTTTTGTCAGTTGAGTTTTCTAGTAGAGGCTGAAATGGTAACCTTGTAGCATTTCTCTTCAGCATATCCTGTTTCATCCTCTGGTGGCTTTTGGAAGTGGGTTTCTTCAACTTTGAATCTTGTGAAGGGTTTGGTGTTAGATTCTCTTTGTCTGAAGGAAAGATGCCTTCCTCCACATCCATGTCAGCAACAATACCCTTCAAAGACAATTTCTGCAATTCTACATGCCTCATTTCAAGACTGACCTTCTTTGACTTTAGACAATTTGAAGTCATCGGTGTTATATTCTCCTTATCTGATGGAAATAATTCTTCGAAAGGAACCTTGGAAGGCAATTCTTCTTCCTTAGAAGCCAATTTCTCCAGTTCTATCTGCAATTTTCCAGCACCATTCTTCCTTGATTTTAGACCAACAGATAGAGGAGTTAAGTTCTCCTTGTCTGACTGACACGATTCTTCAAAAAGAACCTTGCCTAGTGGTTCTCTGCTCATACATTGTTCAACATTCGCATTCTCCTTTTGATCCTCCACTTTAATGAAGTCATCAATGCCCTCATTGATCTTTTCTCCAGTCCTTCTAGTTTGGATACAAAGGAAGCTAACGGATTTGCATCTTCTTGACCAAATGCTAGATGATGTATTCTGCTTTTCAGATCTTCTTATGGGTGGGCTTTCATTTTCCCCATTGTCAGACGGTAATACATCTCCATTGAAACAAGTTCCTGGGCTGTGGTTGTTTCTTTCCAATTGACCATGAGCTGCTGAAAGAATTTCAACAGGCACCGATGAACTCATGGATTCTGCACCAAGGGGCGCTGCCCAATCCCTTTCAATCTCGTTCTGTTCCGGCATCCTTTTCTCTGGGCTCTTGTTTTCCGCGTCAAATAGGCTCAGGGCGGCTAAAGGACCTTCAAGGTTTAGGTTCTCTCTTTCTGTAAGCATCTTAGCATCTGGGGAAACTTCAACAGGTGATGAAGAATTCGTCGATTCAAGCACAGGAGGAGATGAAGGAACATTCACTGTCCAAGAATCAATTCGTTTCTTTACGGGTGACATAACATTCTCATTCTGTAGGAAATGCATAATCAAATCTGTTGTTATGATAGATTGTTTAAGAATAATACTTCTTTTTTTTCATTCAAGAAGATCTATTCAATTCGTGTAAATCTAGGTGGAAACCTCACATTCTAATCTGACTTGTCTATGTTATTCACAAAATTAAAGAAATCTAACAGTAGAGAGGGACAATGGTATTACCTGGGATGTCTCTTCTTCCTCTTGAGGTGCCTCAACCGGGGGTATGAACGGCTGTCCTGTCTTGAAGGCCTGAGTCCATGGGACCCAGTGCAGCTTGTAAAACCTCGTCGATGCACCCAACCTCAACGTGTCACCCTCCGACATCTCCACTGCAGCGTGGGATTCGATCTTGCGCCCAGAAACCCAAGTCCCATGAACTGCAACAAGGAAATATCCAAATAAAAACCCAAGAAAGCAATCAAAATGAGAAAAGAAAAAACCCCAAGTCATTTCAACCTGATGATAAATCGATAACAGAAATCCGCTGCAATGATGGCTGCGATGTGATTTGGAGATGGAATCGGCTAATGCTCGGGTGATCCAACACGACGTGGCAATCAGGATGTCGCCCGACAAGCAATTTCTCATCTTCTTCGTAAAGTATCTCGCCATTTCCCCTGGCTTCTTTCGAAGATCGCGGTTCGAGGACAGATGGGGGGCTGTTGAGGAAGATGTTCTTGAGAATGACACCATTTTTCAGGACGGTGAAGACGGGGATTTTCGCTTCTTCTTTTTCTTCCTTCGCCATCTTCTCTGCCATTTCTAGGTAATTCTTCTCTCAGATATGTTTGAGAAAATGTCAGCAGAGAGGAGGAAGAGCACAAATGGAGAAATCGTAACTTGGTTCTTGAAATGCTGTGGAAAAGCAATGAACGAACTCCAAAGAGAGTTAACCACCGTTTTGAGAAATACAGAGTCGACGTGTTACGCGTGAGTGCATCCTGACCATCCACGCTTCCACAAGAATGGTCCTCCAACTTTTGCTCTCTAAACAAAATGAATTGTATGGAATTCGCGTTGCGTTGATACGCATGATACTGGTAATTAAAACTAAAAAAGATTTTGGGTTCAAACTGGAAAGCAAATTGAGAATTATAATGCGATATATGTTGAAATTGCTTTTGGATTATTGATTTGGGAGCAGATCGGACGGCTATATTGCAATGTGAGGAGGGCACGTGGGTGGCCGTGGAATCAGAGCAATTTTTAAAAGGGTTTTAAACAATCACGCAACTTTCTACCTGCAATGCTCAGATTTGAATTTGAAAATACAGAGAGAGCCGTTGGGAAATTTAACGGATATATGGTTTTATGGCTAAAACAGTACTGAGATGAAATGCAGCTTTTAATCATATGCAGTCGTATTAATGCAACCCGAATGCTGTATTTTGGGACACAAACGAAAAGAAACAAAGCTAAAGTTAATTGAAACCTGCAACTCAGGCTATAAGAGGCGTTGGACTCTCTACTCAGCTAGCTGGTCATTGTTGCAACTAATGGATGGTAGACCAAATGATGAAATCGTGGCCCAATATCAGTAACATTTCCACAGAATAAAATGCCCAGTCAAATAAATCATGGGCCAAAACATGAGATCATGACACTCCATTCACGTCACTTTGGTTGCCTCCACATCTCTAGCGGCAAAAGCAGGGGAAGATTGTTGGGAATGGTGACAGTTGCAGCTTCGCCGCCAGCAATTTAGTGTAGGAGATGGAGAAGTTTGCCTACATGAACATGACGTGGGCGATGCTTGTTGGCGAAAGTGGTGGCGGTTGGGGTGTAATGTGGGGGCAATGCTGCCGTGACTCATGGTGAAGGAAGGGGAAGAATGGGGAAGGGATTGGTGTGTGGCGTTAGTGGATTGCTGTTCCTCTACACTAGAGGCATGGACAATTTTCATTTCTGAAATAGTGACTCAAGGTAAACAGCAATGGCGACAGCCATCTCTACAAGCAATGGAGATGGGACAACAGGAGCCTTTGGTTTGATTGCAGGGCATTTTTTTATTTTTCTCTAGTGTCAATCAGTATCCCATTTTTAAAATTTTCTCTAGTGTCACTCAGTATCGCATTTTTATAATTTTCTGATCATCTCTCTGCAAGTTCAACTAGCTCATGGGCTGAGCCCATGGACTCTTGGACCAACTATCATTCATACAGATCTATGCCATAGTAGGTAGGAAGTAATGCCCTTGGAAGCCTTGGACATGCGTCTGCTTAAATTGCTTTGTACCCGACGTTTGGCAAATCTCATCAGCCCACCATTCCGGGGCTAATAGCATTATTTTGTAGATCATGTTGCTTACATCCATCGTATCGTTTGATGGTTTGAACAGAGAAAGGATTAGTAAGGCACTTAGAGTTTGAATATCAAGAAAAAGTGATGCTTTCCGCCTTCGGATTTCCATTCTTAGGGACGTCAGGAACCGGAGAAGGCAGCAATGTAAGAGCCACAACTCCGCTTGCCATGGCTGCAACCGCTCCCACAACGAACGCCGGTAGGTTGCCTCCTCCAAAGAGCGCATCCCATGGACCACTCCCAACAGAAACTATAATCTGTTCAGCCATTTAGGAAAATCATTAATCTATAATGTATTAACATCTATTACTCTTTATTCAAAGTGGTTAACGGATATTTAGAAAGCTTACTTGTGGGATAACGATGGATAGATTCAGAACCCCCATTGAAAGTCCTGTTTATTCAAACATGCGGAGGTTAGTTAAAAGAAAAATGAAAATGTAAAGACACCCAAATAATGAAAAATTTACCTTGACCTGCTCCCGATGTATTAGAGAAGATAGATGCAAGAGCAAATGGAACACTGTAAGTTACCTGTAAAATCAAAAATCCAAACAGAATATCAGATTGGAGTGTTCTTCATTTTAACCGTAATTGTAAGCTTTCTTCAGAGGCATCTTCCAAATTATTTTAGTATCTTTAACCACTTGGGAGATCTATCATCAAATTGGACTGAGCTAGAAATCGAACTTACTGCTAGCGGTATTCCCAGCACTGAGAACAGTGCCATTGCCGAGATCCTAACATTCTCCGGTGGCAAAGTCCCTGGCACACGTTTAGATGCGGCAACCTTTGTTATCACCACAGTCATAGCGAGGCATGCTGATAGTAAGAAATTTGCACAACCCCATAGCTTTTTCACTCCAATCTTCCGTGCCAAGAACTCGATAGCCAACGATGTGCACCCCAGCACAATTGAATTGAACATGAGTCCAAATGAACCAGCACGAACGCCCAGATTGTACAGCTTCTGGCCCACCTCCCCACCATACACTTCCTTCCCCATCCAATCTGTGTCGAAGAGCAGAAATGGAAACCACGCCACCCAATTGAGGCATGTAACCAACAACAAGAGCCACATCGGCCGTGTTAGCTGCCGCAGAGCGATGGAGATCTCTAAAATGAAAGCTGTAGGGGATGGTTCTTCCACGTTGTTGTCACTCGTCTCATTGGCCATAGCAGGAGTCGTAATCGCCGTTGGGGGCTTTTCTTGGACGGAGATGAGAGCAATGGTGGTGAGAGTGAGGAGGAAAATGATTGAGAGGAAGAAGCATGTCTTGAGGTTGGCACAGTAGACATCGCAGGATGGGGTGATGGTGAAGGGTAGAAGCTTGTGGAGGTTAGTGAAGGATCCAGCGGCAAAGCCCAGGATGTTGCCGACTGCCATGAAGAAGGAAAAGAAAGAGTTGGCACTCCTTGTTCTTCTTTGGTCTTTGCCTGTTTGTAGACATAAAGAGACCTTTAAAGAATGATAGACCAGTTGATTGCAAGATAACACAACTGTGTTGGTCACTTGACACTTGATAGTTACATTTGTTGTTTGAATAGTCGTAAATTACCATATTGGTGACTGTATGGTAACAACTGTAAGGCCCAACGTGTCTACTAATAATTTTAATTTAGCATGTAGATTGCCTAACACTAACCTGACCTGCCCATCTGTAATTTTAATCTGGCCTACATATCGTGCTGTATAAAAGCCAAACCTCCCCGCATTAGCCAACTCGCTTGTGAATAATTTCACTGTGGCCTTTACGTTACTCTGTCAGAGAGTCGAACCCGTGACTCGCGAGTCATTGACCCATCCTTTTAGCTTAACCGTATTGAACATTTCTGATTTGAATCGGGACCAGTCGGACCCGTCTACAACCCAGCGTATTTAGATTGGATCAGGTATTTTGAATACGTTGGGTGTAGCGACTCGCCAGTACATTAACTGCGGATATTCCAACTCCCAATGAAGTTAACGCCGTTCTCCCTTATTTATGTTTCGTGCGCAGAAAATGAAGTTTCGGATCAACCGTGAAAACCACGTCATCTCCTAAAATAACAATCTCGATTTAGATGTGGTTTCCACATTTCAATCGACGTTTAGATGCTTAGAAGAGTGAGTGTACTATTTTTAAATGATAAATTGAATAAATATAAAATTAATATTACTAATAATAAGAAAGATATGGGCAGTTGAGGTGATTAAATATAATTTCAGACTTGTGCTAAATTCTCCTAAAGCTTCTTATTGGGTGATGTTTGATAAGAAACTCGAGCTAATAAGTAAAAATTATGATTTAAAATTGTTAAGCTACATTTATTACAACTAAAACTGGAACTGGAACGTTGAAGTGACGAAGAAGCGAGTTCTGACACAAAAAGCCTAATTCAAGGAGAAAGGGGGTTTGGAAATTTGAAGAATGATTAGGCTCATGTTAAATTCTACTAAAGCTTATTGGTTGATAGTTGATAAGAAACTCGAGCTAAGAAATAAAGATTATTTAATACAACTAAAGTAAATGATTTAAAATTGTTAACCTACATTTACCGCAACTAAAACTGAAACGGACACAAAAGCCTAATTGTGGTTTGGAAAATGTAAGAATGATCAGAGTCGTGTTAAATTCTACTAAAGCTTATTGGTTGATGATTGATAAGAAACCCAAGCTAATAAATAAAGATTACTTAATATAAGTAAAGTAAATGATTTAAAATTGTTAAATTACACTTACCTTAACTCAAAACGTTGAAGTAATGAACAAGCAAATCCTGATACAAAAAGGCCAAGGAGAGAAGGGGTTTGGAAAATGTAAGAATGATGTGCTTGAGGTGTTTTAAAAGATTGAAAATTTCGGATGCACAAAGAATATTATAGGTAAATTAAAATTTAAGTAACTTCTTTAATTTAAAGATATTTCGGGAAGACTTGATTTTTACAAGTCAATAAGCATCTCTTCCAATGTTTAGCAACTTATCTTGAAAAACTGATCCTCGCTGCATTAAATAAGGCTTATATTTTAATAAATAATAAATAAATTTAATATTTATAAATGTATTTTATTTTTATTCACTTCAAAATAAACGTCCCTTTTAACTAGTTAAGAGTGTTTGCATTTCTGGTTGCACCAGTGTGCACACCTCTTCGGAGGTTGTCATGACTTGACACGCGGCCCTCTTGCATGGGTATTCTACGCCGCCCTGGTGCACGTGCTCTACGTGAACAGCAGACGCGTTTCAGTAACATCGGGCTCGACCCGACCCAATCATATCCTGACCTGAATAACTTCATCCTCCATGAAGCATGGGCAGCTAAAACCACGAAGATTTTCCCATTTGAAGAATCACAACAACACACCCAAATTCGTTACTAGAACTAGATAACATACGACAAGTAAGAGAGGGGTAAGAGAGAGAGAGAGACTGAGACATGCCTGCCAGATCGGCGAGAAAAGCGCGACAGGGTCCCTGCAGCATGTTGTTGGCGACGTCGAGTATCCAAAACCCCACCACGAAAATCCCAATGGCCTTGCTCTTCCTCTTTCCAGCGCCCAACGGATCCCCCATAGCCCGTCCCAGGTCAGCGGCAAACCCAATCAACACGACGGCCAGAGTCACCAGCCCTGCCCCGCCGACGATGAAAGGCCTACGTCGCCCCCACCTGCACCGGCACCGATCGCTCTGGTGGCCCACCAGCGGCTGAACCACCATGCCTGATATCGGCCCGCACAGCCAAATGAAAGCCGCCCACGTGTGTGGGATTCCCAGGAGCTGCACGTATGGGGTGAGGAGAGAGAGCTGCAATGCCCACCCGAACTGTACTCCAGCAGCTATGGAGGCTACGAGGGCTATCTTCTTGAGAGGGGCCGGGGCGGTCAGAGTTTGGGATTGAGCAGAAAGAGGTGATATGCCTTTGGAAGACTCCATCTCCATCTCTATCTCTCTTGCTCTCTTTTTCTGTGTCTCCCACTCGCTCCCGGTTGCATGGCTTTAAACTGGGAGGGGGAGGGAGATGGGTGTGACAGTTGGCAGAGTGCGGAGAAGGGAGTGGCCATTTGGAAGAGTGGCCCCAACTTGCATGCTCGAACGCGACGCTGCTTAACCCTCCAACGGGAAAGTTCCTGGCTACTTCTGGCCCCACATTATGATGATGTTTATCCTAATCCACTCCCTCTCTCTTCTCATCTCCTAATTTATAGCACCGGCACCGCAATTGCAAAATCCTCACGTGACTTGAGCCGCCCACACCAAATAAATGGTCGAGATCACATTACATCATTGTTGGCACAGTTATAAGACCCACCCCGTATTAAATGTATATATTATCTGAAATCATAAATATATCCCAAACATCATTGGTATTGTAAGCTTTTTCCTTCCTCAGCAGAGCTAGGCTCCTGCCGGCCTGCCTAGTTGAGTCAATAATATTGACTCACCCAATAATTAAAATAAGATGTCATCAGATAATATATATATAGCATTATTTACAATTGGACAGAAACATGCTAAAGATAGAAAACTAGCAACAATATTGACTGTGAGAATAAAAATTATTTATTATTCAGCAGAAGTCACATGACTCATGTCTGCACACTACACTCGAAACATTTTTTTTTTTTTAAGAAAAAAATCCTGATTAAAAATACACTACTGCAGACCGGTGATGTCATATGATGGAGAGGACAACTCCTTGAGATCTTGATGACCAGAAATAATCCTAAATTAGATTATCAAAATCATAGACTAATACAGATGAATTAATTCCAACGTTGTCATAGCGTTGTCCTCCATGCCAACGGTAGCTTTATGGTCTCACAGAAGCCTTCAATTCCAATATATTCATTATCAAGGTGGCCACATAACATTAAAATATAAATCCATGTGATATATTGAATAAGTATTTTATTCCACTCAAATTATGGAAATAAAGCTCTACATGCGTTGGCTATTAAGTGATTGTAAATATTGATGTGATATGAGACAATGACTGGGACTAAAGTGAAAAAAGGAAAAATACATATTTTTTATTAATTATTAAAATATAATGATTATTATTAATTAATTAATAATAAATATGGTTATTAGGTGATCGATCGCATCAAAAAAGGCTAATAAAAGGATGGAAATTCCCAAGCGCGGTCTAAATCTTTTAATTTATTTCCATACTTGCAGAGGCAAGGAAAAAGCAAATTGTGCTCATTTGCTAAAATTACGATGACCGCTAAACAATTCTTGCCATCCCGAATATGGAGTGCATGAATGGGCAGACCATCAAATAACAGATAAGGAAAAGCGGTTGGGCCGAATAGGTTGAACAGGGTCTAGTGTAGGAGTAGGACCACAGTTATCTCTTATCAGCTCGTGACAGCCCACCGACTCCGCATTTCAAGAAAATTGTTTGTCAGCCTCGCGTCAACAGCCATTCCGAGCGGCACAGTCGCCTCTTCGTGGCACGTGTTTTCTTTCAGGGATTCCTGCGGTGGAGTGGAACCTACTCTGCCAAAAGCCCCATACACGGCCACCCTATTCTGAAATCATGAAACGCACAAACTCAACCCGAACCATCGAATCATCTTAAGCTTACGACAGAGATCGACCCAACTAGAGAGCCATTACAGCCAATTGCTTACAGTCTTGAGATATTTCTGGGGTAGATTTTGTCATGTGTAGAGAGCTGGCGTAGGAATTGGCCTACTCCGTGAGACGGATGTGCTTTGCTTTTATCATATCGAGAAAGTGGATAAATAGGATGTCTGGGTTGTGGCAGAGCGCGGCGGGCGCGCGTATCTGCGTTTTCCTGACGCTGACGTGGATTGTTGTTGACTTGAAGAGAGAGAGAGAGAGAGAGAGAGAGAGAGAGAGAGAGAGAGAGAGGGCGAGTGTGACTTCATGGTCCGCATGGAGTAGAAGCTGCATTCATGTCGGCTTAGAAGGAGGAAAGATGCCTTTTTGCTATTTTGGGACATAGTAAGGCCATTCAGCCATTGGTTGAATGGAAAGCATAGAGGGAAAAAATTATGCATATTTCACATGTTTAAAAAGCCATGGCTTCGTGGTGCATCTCGAAAATTTTCAAGGTCTGTTTTGATCGACCCTAATAGCCGTGGCCCAGGGTCCCAATCATAACCAACTTTGACAAAACCCCCACTATATGACATCATAAATCTGCCTGCTGCCCACCATCAAATCCGGCGTGAAGATTTGACTGTCTAAACTTAGCTAAGCTTGGCCATAGAGTCTGACCCCCCACCAAACAGCCATCTTTAGCTAGGAAAATTTGGTCGTCCAGACATGCGATGCGACCCACCTAAAATTCTAACTGCCTACCTACACCCTCAAAACATCCCGACCGCGCCACAAACCCAATCTAACCATTGGCCCTTCCACGATAATTAAATTTCATTCGTTAGTTCAATTCGAAAAATCTAGCCTTACCAAATATTGCTTAGATTTCTCCTGTTCAAATCCAATCCAACAAGTCTGGCCCTATAAACCAATTCTCCCAATCCACTTGACCGCCAGGATTCACCAGTAGCACCCTATCTCTCAGAGCATTAAAAGCCCACCTAAAATTCTTTTAATGCAAAACTTTAGGGAATAGAAGGAAAATTAATTTAATGAATCGAACTTCTTATCTATCTGAAGAAGATTCCGACTCCCACGTAGATGATGCTTCCAAACCCACTGCAGACACTGTTGTCCTAAATTTCTATCTTGGGCACCTGATAAAAAAGAAGAAGAAGCTAATTAATGGTTAGATCACGCTATTAAGGCTCCGTTTGGCCCAGCTACTAAATTTTAGCTATTGATAAAAGTGCCATTACAAAGAGACTTTTTGTGAAAAATGCTATAAACAAGAAGCTATTTACTATTTGGCCTTTTCATTTAAAAAATGCTATTAGGTTTATGTATTCATTTGGTTAAAAATACTAAAAGTATCGTTAGCTCTATAAAATTATCAAAGAAGGCATATAGGAGTAATTATTCATTTAATCTTTTTTGTAGTAAATAAATATATTCTATTTTATTATTATTATTGTCAAATATATTTATATATTATAAAATATATAAAAAATGATATATAATTTTTATATATTATATATTACATATATTTTACATATCTTTATAAGTTATTTATATTTTATTCTATTTAATGTCATATTTTTATATATCTTATATTAAATAAATATTTTTATAAATATATATATATATGTATATAATGTTTGTGCATAATATATTTAGATATCTATATTACGTACATACATATATAATACAATATATTTATAATTATAAAAATATATAATAGGTAATCAATGCATGAAAAACCTTATTGGATGAGATAGGTCTGTAATTTTAAAATTAAAAGAATAACGGTAAGTCTTATATTAAAGAAAAGATTATTTTAGTGCATTATGAGAGCAACATAAAATTTAAGCTTCTCCATAAATGCAGAAAGTAAACTAATATGTTACGGAAACAAACTTGAAAAGTTCACCAAACACCATCAAAGAACTTTTCGGGCTTTTAATAGCATAGCCAAACAAAGCCTACGTGGTGGGGTATTAACCATCTTGTACAAGGTTGAGTCCTTTTGAGTAAGATTTAAATCACTCATTGATCATCTTATTGGTTCGCACTAATAAAATGTTATGGTGGGATTGTTATTAGTACCCTGATACTAGAGGTATTAACTATTAATTACCACTAAATTTTCTTATCATCAAACCTATTGATTATTGGCGGCAAAAAACTATTGATTTTATATAATGGTTTGTTAACAATAATAAATATAATTCAGTCATAAGTGGTGTCATTGATTTTTTTGTCATTTTTTTATCTTATATTAATAATTATTTATGATAAAATATATAGCTTTTGTGAAAAGAGAAAAGCAACAATGAATTCTAATAATTGTAAAAAAATTACCTTTTATAATAAATATTTCTTGGGTCACTGCGAAAAACAAATTATAAATCTTTAGCACCAAAAACATGCTTAGGTAATTATGTTATTGTTTCTAATAAATTTTAAAATAATGATATTACACTTTTATCACTAGAATTTGTTAAAATGAATATTAATATTTTACAATTTTATATGCCTGCATTCTTCTCAATCCTACAAGTAAATAATATAATTTAATGTAAACATTGATATTATCAATAGTCAAATTAAGAAAGAACTCGTATTAATTCTTGTCGACTATTTTTCTTTGTGACTAAAGTTCAATAGTGTTTCAATAAAACCTTGAGATACAAAGAAATACTAGTAATTGTTACCACAAAACGATGAAGTTCACCGTTATTTGGACAACGCAGCAAAGATGGTAGGAAAGAGGGAAGATGGAGTGTTTAAAAGAATTTTCCCACTTCAAAAATTTACCATCACAAAAGTTTAATTTCATCTTAACAGGAATTTTTTAAGAGGCTTTTAGCAACAAATTTTGGCCATAATAACTTATACTTCCTTGACAATTTATTCGGGGTATATTTGGATACATTCAAGAGTATAATGTATTTGTTTTATATTTTTTTTAGACTATTGTCATACTTTAATTATTTTAATAACTATATTTTTTCTTATTATTGTCTATATTTTTTACTATTCTTTCTTATTTTTTCATTAATAACTTATTTTAATTATATAATTTTATATTACACTTTTCTTATACACCCTCTCTTAAATCTACCTTGTCTAAACACACTCCTATCTATCTTCAACAACAATGATATAAATCATTTTTAAACTCTAAATCTAAGATGGAATTGAATCGATTTTTACCTCGGGCTTATTAGGAAGCCTCTAGGCACTTAAGTTAGAACGAGGCATGGGCTAATATCAACCTGGCTAGCTTTGGCACTTGTCATCAGGAAAACAAAATATTCAGTTTGTTTCTACAGGACCATGCAAGTTTGGATTTTTTAAAATTTTTTGACCAATTTACCTATTCTAATTTTCGAAATATCATGCCCATATTTCCAACCAATTTACCTTATTAGCTTTTTTTAAATCCCTAACCATCTAAAAAAAATTATATATCATGTTTACATCGTCACCTTCCTTTTATATTCTTATAAATTTCCCTTTTTCCAGTTCATTTTAGACCTCTGTCCAAACTCAAAGTGAGCAGCAGCGGCAGCTGTAGCATCTATTTAATAATTTTTGCCGCAGAACAAACAAGGGAATAAAACCTACCCCTTTACCCAAAAACTAGGTCTGTCATCTAGCACTCCTCCATGTTGTAGAGTCCTACCGAATGAAATTAGCATCTCCCGAGAATTTTGGCACGCTCAAGGCCGGTCACTTTCCAGTTGTTGGGTTTTTCATGGGACTAGCAGCTTGTGTTTTTTAAGTTGGCATTAAACATCCGCACGTGCAAAGTCTTGTGATTTAATTTATATTTGGAAATTGGAGGAAAACAGAAAAGGAAAAAGTGGGATAAAAGCGAAAAAATGATGAAACAAAATAGATGATGATCATTAAAGACAAAAAATAAAATAGATAAATTTTTTGGATAAAAAAATAAAATTAATGTTGAAAATATGGATAATAAAGTCGAAGAATAACATTGATAAGATAAACAAATTAAGGTCACATCATTCACAAGCCACAGTCACGAGTATCGAATCCATCGTCAACCCGCCATTTCTGCCTGTCGCTGGCGTTGCGATCGAGGCTCTCCTTCGCCTTGTATAAATCCCTACACCCACCTTTCAAATCACTCTCAGTCTCGGCGTATAATTGCTTTCCTCGTTTGCTGCAGCACTTTTAATCAATCCCTGTCTGTGTATTCTACTTCTACCACCTTGCAAGAACGGCTGCGATTCGATCCTTTGAGCTGGAAGAACAAGTGTCTTCTTCACGCATGATCCTTGGCTCTTGTAAAGTTGTAAGTCCACGCACTATTTATCACATTTATTACTCTCTACCAAGCAATGGTGCTTACTAATATGGAATTATAAGACAGGCAAAGTTGTAGCCATCAATTATATATATGATTTGAAATTAAGATTGAATCTGCTTGTTCCTCCACTTAAGGGGTGCAATTTGAGTCGGTTTGCACTGGATAAAATCCGATTGACCCCAACATTACTTTTTAAAAGCCCAACACAATCCTAACTCTAGCCTAATTTTTAAAATTTTAATCTGATTTTCAAATATTTGAGTTGACAATTTGAGTTGATTCTTGGTAAATAATTCTAGATAAATATTTAAGTTGTATTTGTGAATTCATAACTGCATAATTAACTTTAGTAAAAATAATATTACCATTGGGATAAATAGGCGAATGCATGGATGAAATAATATATTTATAATAACAAATAGTGTAATCATTATTTTCCTACTCTATCTATAAATCATAAATAGCTTTTTGAAGACTTCAATATATCGTTTGTGAGCTTAAATAGTTGAGGCTCAAGAAGGATTAAATAAATACTAGAATAGAGATACACATATTTATTTATGTAATCTCACGATCATCATAATGTAAATTAAGTTAAAATTCCGTTAGAATCCTAATCTTCTCAATTCAAATTTAGAAAATACCAGCCTAACTTTAACCAATATCTGCTTTGATTGATAAAGTTTGAACCCACCTAAGTTGCCCCTATACTCAATTCAGAACACTAGTTACCATTTAATTATTTCTTCTTCTTTTTATTATGTATTTCTTAGATTTTCACATGGGACAATCCCAATCATAAATTTTAGCTAACTAAAGTTTTAGGTAAAGTCAATAATCTTAAACCAACCGCTTGGTGGTGTCCATGTGAAGAAGAAGATGTGGAAATTGAGGAACAAAGTCCACTGTAGCCCATGTTCCAATTACATGATGTGTGCGACCTATTGCATACTTGAAATTTGGCAAGGCCTAGCTGGTTTATGCTGAAATATTCTCTAACATTCCATGTTTGAATACGTGCGTTGGGGCTGCTTTTGATGATGGAGTTGTCTCACATGCAAGCTTTTCTTCTTCCACAGCCACAGCCACAGAAGCTTAGGACTCTAACAAACCATGTCTCTTGGAGGTAGCATCTCCAAGGATTTGATGAAGACAGGGACACAAACATCAGGATTAGAAAATGGTGTCCACCATAACAACCCACAGGCTACATTTCTGGACAAGGAATCCTCAAATGCATCACTGGCATTGTTCCGCAGCCAAACGGTGAGGAGAAGCTTGTCACATTCTGTCAGCTTGTTTCGAAAATATTTACGGGACAAAGCCCAGCAAGGCAAATCCAATCAGACGGACGTCGAGGCAATGAAACCACAGCAGAACCCTCGCCGTGGTCTGTTGACACCACAAGCCATTTGCAGTTCGCTTCGACCTCTCTCTTTTCTAGAGCAAGAACTACTTCCAGGAACAAGGTAATCCCAAGCTCACACAGATGTTTTCTGGTCAAGATGTAAGAAGACTGAACATAATGATTTCCTAGATTAATCCATGTCCATTTCGAGTTCTAATGGAACGTAAATTCCCCTATTCAGCAGGTTTAACGGGGCAACAACAGCCGAGAACCAAGCATCGAAGGCACAGCTTACTATTTTCTACTCTGGGGCCATCAATGTTTATGATAATGTCCCCATCGATAAGGTAAAAAAAACCACCCCATTCAGTTGATGAAAACGAACCACGTTGTCTTCGATCACGATCGCAATCTCATTCAATGTTGCAAATAGTCTGCTTTTGCAACTATCAAGAGAAAGAATTTGGTTAACTAAACAGTGATCCATGGCAGGCCCAAGCAATCATGGTTCTTGCTCATCAAAGCTCTTCACCAAATGCCATCAGCCCCACAAAGCCAATGGCTCAAGGAGCTACTCCCGCCCTGTCCCGCTCTTCTTCATTGAATTTACCATCCGTGTGCAAGTTACAAGCTGGTAATATTTCTTCTCTTTGTTTATAATGATGCTTCTTATATGGACTTGAACAAGATTGAAAGAATTATTAATTCGACATTCACCCTACAATAAGGAAAATTGATCAAGTGATGCATCATTCTTCAGTAATAAGCAAATAAAATTAATTAGATCTGTGTTTTTTCACCAGAGCTTCCCATCGCGAGAAAGAATTCTCTTCAACGGTTCCTCGAGAATCGTCGAAACAGGTACATAAACCAAGAAAACAAAAAAAAATTGCTTAAGTAATTTGGAAGATTTAATTGTTGGATTGATGAAGATTTGGGCATTTGCTTCACAGGATCTTGAACAAAGCACCCTATCCACCAGTGTCAGTAAAGCGGGACGTAGATCAGGCAAAGACAAATGGTTGTTTGGTTGGAAGCCCTGCGTTTTCTCCATCGCCATTTCCATCGAATTTGAGCAGCTTTGCTGCATGTGTTTCAGCTAATCTGGCATGATTAGCATACTATCGTGATTATGATGAGATAAAGTCCTTTTTATTTTGTCGATATTAATTGATAATTAGCAATGAATTAAGATGTGGTTTTGTGATCCTGATGGGGAGTGAGACCAATTCTTTCCGCCGAAAATCGATGTGAATTTGGGCCTAGTAGTGGGGATGAAATGCTTCTATTACCTTTGTGTTATGGTGGAGGGATCCGCAATTATCTATTAATAAAAATTCTTGTAGATATGACGATGCTAATGAGATCCAATCCTCCTGTTTTCTTATCTGTAATAGCCAACCATGGTCTTCTCAAGATGATCTAAGTCATGGGGGGTGTCTAGTAGGTTTGTATATCGATTCCAGTTCAACCCAAACCCGACTGTTAATTTGGGTATTGCGATTTTGACAATCGAGTTTAACCTGACCTGATTTATTAAATTAGGTTGATGTGGGTCAGAAAGTTGGGCAACCCAATTGTATATAATATGTATAAAATATATATATACATAAATAAGAAATCCTAAATCCCTAATCATAGGCTCCCCTTCCCCCAACAGCGCAGTGCATTATAGGGGTGTGCATGGGCCAAGTTCGAGGTTGCCCAACCCTAATCCTACGAGTAAAATGTGTTTAACTCTAACCCCTATCCTACTTCTAAAACTTTTACCCAACCCTTACCCTAACCCTTCGGGTTCGATTTGGGTTCAAGTTGTTAATACATAATCAAACATAAAAGGGTTCAAACATTTAGACCTCTATATATACATTAGCTGTTTACCAATCTAGTAATGCAGTTGAAATTGGTTTAAACTTTACAGCTTTTATAAGATGCACTATTACATTGCAAGATTTTACCAACTACATAAGGTCTTCTTACAACAATTCTTAAACTTACCACAAACAATCCCAAACAAAGAGGAAATTTTTCTAAACTAACTCTTCAACATGTAAAGACCGATGAACAAAAAATTCACACAATCCAGAAGTTGAATGCCTAAACCCTCTATTTGATTCTATCTTTTATATAAATTAAGTTTCCAAAGGTTCACATTATCTACTTTTAGTTTCTTAGCATTGAATGATGCAAAAAGATGTACAATAAATAAATGTTAGAGATATTATCTTGACTTCTTGTGTTCAATAACATTCACGCACAGCAAATGCTGGCACACTCACATTTAACACAAGAAATCCACATTTTTTTTCTACAGTGAATGGGTTTAGGTTCGGTCTAGGTACCTAAACCCTGGATCCAGATCAAACTCATCATTCAGTAGAGTTCGGGCGGGCTCTATCAAGTTTAATTTTTTTAAAAAATTTTACAACCCAACCTTAGCCAAATTCGAGTTAGGTTCGGACGGGTTCGGGTTGAACCCAAGCCCATGCACTCCCCAGTGCACTGCACACCTCATCCCTTCTAAAAACGGTAGGCAACAGCGCAACGCACCTCATCCCTTCCTGCAACGGCAAACAATAGTGTGAGACAACAAATCTCATCTCATCTCTTCTGGTAGTGATAGGTAGCAGCACAGCGTACTACACACCTCATCCCTTCCACTAGCGGCAAGCAGCAACACAATGCACCTCATCCCTTTCGGCGGCGACAGGCAATAGTGCAGCGCATCTCATCTCTTCCGGCAACATCACAATGTAACTCATCCCTTCCTACAGGTTCCCCTCCGCCGCCTCCTCTACAAAGCAACCCACTATCTCCATCAACTAAATTCATCTCATTTTCTTATTGATTTTTCTTAGGGTTAGGTTAGGGTTTGGTTGGGGTTTTACAAAAAAAGTTAGGGTAAGAGTTGGATTGGGGTTTGGTTTGGGTTTTATAAAAAGGGTTAAGGTTAGAGTTGAAGTTTTACAAATAGGATTAGGATTGAGTTTACCCTAACCCGAGTGAATTCGACTTGATTTACACTCCTAGTGTATACATAGGTGTAAAAGTAATTAAAAAAAGGAGAATAAAAAAGTATAAGGGTAATAAATTATATTTTTAAAAATAAATTAAATTGAGAATGAAAAATGAGACATGAATATCATATCTACCTTCTTTGAATTGAAGATCTAAAATAAAATGAGTAGGGAAAAAGTGAGGAAAATGATGTGATATTGTTAGGGAACTCTAACACTGAGTATCTATTATTCAGCTAATGATATTACACATCACACTCCTTTTACTTATAAGCCACCTCCCAGCACCTCCCAACAGGATGATTCCTAAGTAAATATTGAGATGCACCCATGCAGATTTCCTCACATCCCTTTGAGTGATGGCTTACGGAATCCTCTTTTGTAAGGATTGCGCCAATCCTAACATACACAATTCCAGATGACCGACTCAACACGGGCATAAAGGGATCGGATATGCACCCCCAACCCATAAGACACCCTCTACACTACTAAAGTTCTCTATTGACTTGAACATCAGAGCGGTTCGTGCTTATGCTGGAACCGCTCTTAGCACCCTCGTACGATTTTTGTCTTACAAGTCTATTTTACAAGCAAGATCCACATCCAAGGTAATTCAACGAGCAATTGAGTCCCAAACAAATATAATAAAGGGAAATGATTTGAAATAAAATGAATAAAGATAAAATAAATAATTTTTATATAAAAGATAAGAAATAATGATTAAAAATATATAATAATAAGAAAAAATAGGATTATTAGGTAGTTAAGATGGAAAAGGCCGTAGAAAAGGATAAAAAATACACCATAAATCTTAGTGAGGAATTGTATGGGTAGATAGCCAGGATGACTTTACCCAACAATCAATTTTTGGGCTTACCAACACAGTAATTTACTTCCCACCTAAACTCAACTTTCCCATTGAATTAGTTTTCCCTAACAGATCGGGTTTATAACTTAAAAAGTCCCATGTTCTTCCTTTTTCACATTAAAAACACATGCAAGCACCCAAGAAAGCGGCATCGATACTAAGAACATGGATTGTTTGCGGTGTTCATAGAAGATAACCGTTTTCAAATTACATATGATATTTGAAATAGATTTAGATCCCAGTTCCACTACCACGCTCATTCCATCAAGGCATTACAGATTCAACAAAGCCTGACGCAAAAGGAAGTCATAATGCAGCCTGAAACTAAGACAAGTGCACACAAAAAAAAAATTGCACAATTAATTGCCCAGATATAAATCAGTCACATTAACTAAAAAGGAGAGAAAATTCAGATAGAATACCAATGGGGAGAATTATATTCTACCGTTTGGAAGCAGCCAAATCGTATAATTCTTTCCATTGGCATGATCAAAACACGCCTCGCCATTCTTGTTGTTGTCAATGGTGGTTGAACCAATGCTTGATGTGATCGAACCATCGGTGGAAGATGGTAAAACCGAAGACAAGTCCCAGCAAGATGATCAAAAGTATCAGCAGCAAGCAATACTTACACGGGCAGCAACAACACATCTTCGGATCCTTTTCTCTTTCCTTGCTTCCTCTTTCAAGAGGAGAAAGATGGACCTGCGGAAATATATAGATGGAAGAAGCATACGTACGTAGATGGCGGTAGGTGGAAAAGAGTAGTGGGCCCCACCATGATGGGTTAATAATATCCACTCCGTCCATCAAAGACTTCTTGCGCTGCTTGCATTGGTTACCAAAAATCATCATCACCCAAATTTGACTTTAGAAGGTCTTTATAAGACATCCATATGATGTATTTTGGTGGATGCTTCATGTTAAATGGATGTATGGCTGACAAATGCAGGATATGTTACACCTTTGTGTGCCATCAATCTGAGATCTTCCCATTGAATTCTACCAAAAAATTGCAATGGGTCCCATCTTTCCTACCGGTGTTTAAGTTTCTAATTATGATAGTGATAGTATAAGAGAGTTTTGCATACACAATGTAGGCTGCAAAGGAAAGAAATAAGTTAAACAATTATAAGTGGCCCAATTACCAGTACAATCACCAGATGGACGGCGTTGATTGTTCCTCTTTTTACCCAATTACCGGGTCAATAAGTTAAACAATTATAAGTGGCCTGCATTGCAGTTCCCCAACGATCGCTAATTCCAAAGTTTATGTTCCAGTTTAATGGTTAAGATCAATTATCCTGATGGTTAGGGCATGCTCTGTGACCAGAACCAACGCTTTTAACAGACCAGATATGAGACTGAAGTAGCTGACTTTGAATCCCAGATTCTCGTGAGACATTGAATTTTGAAAAGGCTCAAGATAACAAAATTCTCGGCCCATGTGCATTTGGAGAATTTGAAATATTAAACGTTCAAAATAAAGTATTTAAACAAATCCATTCAAGGAAAACCTAAACTCAACCTACTTAATAATACCGAACCTGATTGCATAATATACCGTAATTGCGATTTTTTTGGCTGACAAGGCATCATAGTCTGCAGGCAATGCTTTTTTCTCTCATCAAAAAATCTTTCTGATAGCAATGTTATAAACAGCAGACATGAACCGTATTAATCAATTTTCTACAACAGGAGAAGAACAAAAGAAAGAAAATAAGCATTAACGCAACAAGATAATGGTCAAAATTGGGAAAATATTTTGCTCCCCGCGCGGCAAAGCACCCAACTCCAAGCCTAGCAAAGTATAAGCTGCTTTCACTCTCTATCCTTGCACCTCATGGTGAAGAACCACTGAATATCTGCATGTGGGCATCTTGTCATGTCTAAGTATTTTAAAGCGCAATAGCTTTTTACTTGCGGATGCAGTGTCAAATTAAAATGCCATTATTAGCCGAATAAAATGGAAGCAATCAAATTGTAATGTCCTTTCAGAGAATTCGCATGAGGACATGGGGTCAAGATTGCAATCAAACTAAGCCGCAATTGCAGTCCACCTCGGACATCATGAATGCTAAAATACTTGGCTCACTCATTGTCATTACACACAATTAAACCAGTGTTATCAGAACTGGACCGATGATTGATTCCCAATCCAATTGGTTTCACCGACCAATTCGGCCAGTTAAACCGGTTTTTTATTTTTTTTAAATAACAAAGTAATAGAGCATAATTTTGAAAATTCTAAACCATAAATATTAATATAAATATATGGATCTTTTGTATACGATTTTATTACTTTAATTTATCTTTTTATTTTATTAATAATATTATAATTTTAAAAAATCTACTATTGGACCGAACTTGGCCAGACCGAACCGGTCAACTGACCAGTTCACAGTTCAAACCAGTCTGACCGGCAAGTCCGGTCCAGTTTTGATAACATTGAATTAAACTGATTAACCAGATTCCAAGTCAATCTTGCTAGCAGATGTGGCTAAAAGATAGCGAGAGGACTCACCCCAGCCAAAAAGTCTTTTGACAGCTTTGGCTTGCTCTCAGTTGCATCATCCCCAACTGGGCGTGTTTGTCTGAACTTACGAATAACCTTGGGTCCAGTGCGAGCATTCGAATCAGATTCTTCTTGCACTTTCTGCTTCTGTAGTATTACAACAGTAAATCACAATGACAAGAGAAAATGGGACAGGAAAAATAAAGGATAAAATCATCAAATTACATTAGCTTCTTTTTGCTTTTTTTTTTTTTTGTCTTCTTTTCATTTTTGGGTTTTTCTACCATAGCGTGACTTCATCCTGTTACTCTTTCTCTAGTATGGCCCAATGAACAGATTTTTGATATTATTGACCTACCAATAAAAAAACATGTTTTAAAACAAAATTATCATCATTTTTCCATAGTTATCGATAAATTACCGATGATGTCGATATTATCGGCAATTTATCGATACATTGCCGATAAATTGAAGGATATTATCGATAATATCGATATTATCTGATATTATAGATAATATCGATCAGTGCAGTCGATATTATCGATTCGGCGCTTCAACCCCCCCATCTGGTCGCTGTGAAGGCAAAAAATCCATCCAAACCCCATTTTCGATCCTCTAAATGCTCATTACCATCATATATAAGCAAAATCCAAAAATCCTTTTGTGATTAACTATCCGAAAACCTACGTTTTGAAGATCTAAATCCGGTTTTTCTATCCGGACGTCCCAACATTGTGAAAGTATGAAAGTTTGATTTTCTACCTGATTTTGTTAATTTTTTTTGTTCGAAATCATATGTTTGCAATGCTTTATGTATGAAAGTGTTGATTTAACAAGATTTGCAAAACCAAATCTGTCAGATTTGGGCAGATTGGAGAAGAATACGAGATTTGGGGAAAATCCCCAAATTGTTTGATTGTTGCCAAATTAATTAATGTTTATACACAGATTAGATATTAGATCTATTGAATCAAGTGATTTCCAACAATTTTTTTTAAATTACAAATTTTGGGGGGAAAGGACTAAAATGTTATTTCTTTAAAAAAATAATGTTTGGAATCTTTTGATCATGATAAAAGCTCTAGACCTAGCTATTTTAAGCAATATATTTTATCTAACATATGTAAACAAATTATTTATTTTTTAAATTTGTTAATAATAATTATAATTTTTATTAAATATATAAAAAGTAAATTTATATATGTTGTGTTAATTCTCAGGTAGTATCATCGCATTATAAATATAACCAGAAAAATATCTGCGATAATTTTTTGTTTATCACAAATTTTTAAATAATTATTTTTTAAATAATTGTAAAAAATAAAAATATTTTTCTATAATTTGTAAATATGTTTCTTGATTGATTATGAATGTCTGGGGTCCTTTCTAGACATTGTTTAATACGAACATCATTAAAATTTGCATGTTCAAGAGTGTTCAAATCTTAAAGATGTTGATGTTGTGTCGTATAGATGTTGTGTTGTTTTGATTTAATATGTTTTATGTTGAAATTTAAAGATGTCAACAGAAAGGAGTGGTACGGGGAGTAAAACAAAGACTAAGCCTAATGATATTGCATAAGAACATGGGAAACCAGTTCCAGGCAACCCATTTGGAGCTAAATATAACTACCACAAGCAAGTCATGAAGTCCGGAGGATCACAAGACTAATGCAACACTTGGCTTGGAGTAGTCCAAATTTTAGGAATTGTCCTAATATGCCTAAGGAGGTTAGAGCACTTATGAAGGAGGCTATTTAGTCGGGTGCTACTTCTAGAAGAGTTCGACAGCAGAAGGTGAAGGAAATTGCAGCGAAATTGGGGGGTTATGATGTTGACGCTGATAAGAGTGATGATGGTGGCGGAGATGAGAGGGAGCCGATGAGGCAGGCTATGAAGGCTAGCAGGGCAGAGCAATGGGCTAGAGAGGGGTCGATTAGGTTGGAGAGGGGTAGATCTAGTTTCCATGGTTCCACAAGAGAAGCTAGTGGGGAAAGCAGGCAAAGGGGGTTGGATGAAGAAGGGAGCCAGAAGGGAGGACTGAAGAAGTTCTTGAGCCGTACATAATCTATGAGGGGATTGTAGGCAAAGTTGTATAAACCGGTTGGTGGGTTGCAAAAGATGATGACATGTACAAAAAGGGTAAAAACAGTATAAAGAATCTTAAAACTCATGTCTCTAGATTCTTTATTTATGATGTCGTTCTTCTACACTTGGTGGATACCGTACCTTTTAAGAATATAATCCATGCTACACAAATTGAAGGAGAAAGTGTCTCGCCTCCTTCAGCGTACCAGATTGGGGGGACATATCTTGATCAGGAGGACAAAAAAATGAAGGACTGAATCAAATCTATGACTCATATATGGGAAGCATATGGGTTGTTTATGATGTGTAATGGGTAAACTGGTCCTACGAAGCTAGATATCATCAACTTCATGTTGTATTATAGAGGCACTATGGTGTTCTATAAGTCTATTGATGCATCTAAGTATATTAAGGACGCAACTTATATTCAAGAGTTATTAAGAAGCAAATTGAAGTCATCGGCTCAAGTCTTCATGTGGTGCAAATTATCACGGATAATAAATCTGCATTTAAGAATGCTAGGAAAACTCTAGAGAAAAAATTGCCTTTGTATTGGACTCCTTGTGCGGCGCACTGTATTGATCTCATCTTGGAGGATATTGGTCGACGATAAACTTTTTGTAGTGTAATAGAGAAGGGTTGACAAATTACCAAATTCATCTACAACCACGGTTATTGGGTGAAGGCACTTTTTCATGAGGCATCCGATTATAGGAGGGAGATTGTACGTCCAGGCAAGACTCAATTTGCCACGAATTATATTACAAAGGATAGTCTATGGAATGTCAAGCAAGCACTCAATACAGCATTCAATACTGATGTGTGGCACGATTCAAGATATGCACACACTAGGGAAGGGATGGAAGTGGAGAGGATTGTTATGACGGCTTTTTTTTGGGATAAAGTACGATTGGTGTTGGGTATTCTAGAACCCATGTATAGAGTCTTGAAGGTAGTTGATAATGAGACTTATCCAAATATTGGCTCTTTGTATGAGACATTTTTATTTATGAAGGAGTCCATACAAAAAAATGTGAGAGGCGGGCAGTAGATAATCGGCATCATAGAAGATCGTTGGCAGAACATGCTCCATCATCCATTACATGCAACTGGTGAATTTTGTCATATGAATTGCAATCTTATTATTGTAGTCTTCTCTTATGTTTAAATTACAATCTTATTCTTGCAACGTATTTCTTGAACCCAAAATACCACTATGAGCGTGGTCTTGGGGCAAATATGGAGTTAAATGGGACAATGTTTTAAGTCTTTGAGAAGTTATTTCCCGATCACCCAAATGTTAGTGACTTTGGGACCGGGGTGAATTGCTTATGATGTTCACCGAATATACTTCATTATCTTATTTAGTGTGATAAATTAAAAAGATTGATCCTTTTAAATGTTCCAACAGTTGGTGGCTTTCCGCGAAGCGCGGGGGATGTTTGGAAAGGCAGTGGTTGTTCAATTACGGTTACGAGAATTACCCTGTATGTAATTATTTGCAAACCTCATGACATCTTACACTTGCATATTTATGTATTATTTACAAATACTATTACATAATCTTAAATTGATTATAGGTGAATGGTGGAACTTATACGGCATGGAGACGCCAACACTCAGGCTATTAGCAGTTCGAATTATAAGTCAAACGGTGTCTTCATTGCCATGTGAGCGAAACTGGAGTATATTCTCTCTCATCCATACCCAGATAAGGAATAGACTAGGGCATGAAAAGCTCAAGAAGCTTGTTTTTTGTCATTATAATATGAGGCTACGAGAGGAGATATTGCAAGAGGAAAATAAGGAGCTAGATGACCCCCCTAGATCTAATGATGATTGGGCAGCATGCACACTTGAAGGAGGATGATACCGGGGAAAATCCATTGTATGAATGGCTGCGATCAAAAGATCTAGATGGACAAAATGAAGAGCCCACAAAAGCTATTGCCCAAGAAGCCAGTGCACATGGTGTAGATGTAGAATGGATGCTACATCAAGAGCGGACCCCAGAAAAGGCATTTAATCAATTATTTAGATCTCAGACCCAGTCGACTGCTAAGAGAGCCTCACAGATGTCTCAGCAAGTGTCGAGTGCTTCTTCATCGTCAAGAACAAAGAGTGGCGATGATGATACTAGTGGTGGTGGTGGTGGTGATGATGATGATAGTGACGATGAGGGTGGTGGTGGCATTGGTGGAGATGGCTAATCATACCTACAGAGTCAAAGGCTACTTAGCCAATTTACTTGTGAGGAGGGGTATACGCATACTACACAAGATGAAGATCATGGAGCACACCCTCCAATCAGGTAATAGGAGAGAAGGTCTAAAACTAAGAAGGGCAAGAAGCCAATTAAGGATGACACACTTACAAGTAGCATGACATCCATGGATTTAAGTGGCAGTAGAGAGAAGTCTTCCTATAGGCTAGATCCTTTATCACATGCGTATCCGTATGAATGGTCAGATAATTCTAGATAGAATCCCAACCTTCTATCGTATCAGCCATCTCAACTCAACTCGACCTTGGATTACATCCAACCATATGGGTATACATCATCAAATTACCCAGACAGTGAAGTAGAATCATAAGCTTCTTATTCCCTTTTTAGCTTTGCTTTTTCATATACATATGAGCTTTCACGTCAACAAGATAACGATGAACTTGAGGAACTTGCACGACACTTCACTTAGTATTAAGGTAAGAGTTATTGTTTAGTTTTAATTTTCAAAACACTACCATGTATTTTATTATTTTTTTTTTGTATGTTTGTGACTTAGTATGAGAGATAATGTTTAATATAATATTTTTTCTTGCTAAGATTTACACTCATTTTGTCAGCCTATATACATTTCTCATTTGTACCTTCATTATTCATGTAATGGTGGCTTTTTAATACAATTTTTTGCTCAAATTGTATATTTATATTTATCATAATTTATTACAAAGTTTCACTAATTTTATTTAATTCTTCTCTATTTTACTAATTTTTTTCTATTTTACCAATAAAGTTTTAGAAAAAAACGATAATATCTTTTTTTCGAACCACCAATAAATAGGTATTTATCAATACTACTAACACTGGTATGGTTAACAGAAAATGACCCTCACCATGCACCAAAATTCTTTATGGATATACTTTTATAGGCACAATTCTTCCCCCACAACCCCCCACCCACAACCAAAAACACAGCAATAATAAAGGAAACAACGATAGCATTCCATCATCTCATCACCCCTTTGCTAAACAGATGGTATACATGGGCCCAATTACATTGCAGAGTGGGATAATTTAACTGAAACCTGTGCGAATCATTAACGGCATCAGAAGGAACCCAATATATGACATTCTAACCTTTCATCATGCAAAGTCCGACAGGATATTGATGATTGGACCTAGACCTGTAGCATGTAATTATCCAAACAAGCTGCAATGTGACTCCTATACAAAAATGTTGATTGTATGTTTCATAAACATGGCCTTGCACAATCCAAGAATTTTCATATTGACATAAAAAAAGCCCCAATCTTGTAACATTTCACAAAAAACTGATTTGTTGGTGCATCATTGTCATTCTAATCTCATGGTCATTGTTAATTGACTCCTGACTGTGAATTATGACACAAGAAATAAATTCAACAAGATCAAGCCACAAAATGAACCACGAATAAAGATGCAAGCAGGCAGAAGCATGATTATGAATGAGAAAGTTAACTATGTACATACTTACTGCATACATATGCATGCATGCATGTACCTTCTTTGAGCGCTCCAGGATGGCATTTAGAGCACGAGCTTTGTCCACCTTCGAGAGATAGAAATCACGCTCTCTCTTGGCAGCAGATATTTCTAGAGCTAGCTTCTGCTCCCGAATGGCATTCTTGTAAGCTGCATAAGGCCTTACCATGTCAGGAGTCAACATAACTGACATTTGGTAATTATCTATCAAAAACCATGTTGTCTAGAAGAAAAAAGTGGGATTTTAACATACCAATTTCTTCAGTAAGATTGTCCCACTTGAATTTACTCAGATACCTGATGTTCCAAAGATCGTAATAAAATGATGATCTCTTCTTCCCACCTAGCCATGAGAAAAACAATAGGATTTCATATTTAAACATGTGATTGTGCCAACAACTTTGATGCATCAGAAAGATTACCCGCTTCTTTTTCTTTCTTTTTTTTCTTTTTTTTTCCCCTCATCTGACTCACGTGGGACCTCACAACATGGTCATGCTTTCTAAGTAACTACCTCTTGGCAAATTAATGACTTCATTGACAAAGAGAATCAAATAAATAAATAGTGCACTTGCCCTTTATTGATGAAGGCATCCAAATGAAAAGGAAAGGAGAACAGAAAAATGTGCAAGAAAAGAACATGTTCTTCCTCCCTTTACATTAAACCATAAAATTAGCCAAAAACACATCAATAGTGGATCAGATTAGCACCAACAACAAATCACAGTACGTATCAATAGCAGATGTCCTAATAAATCGCAGTGCACATCAACAGCAGATGTCTTAATAAATTGCAGTGCACATCAACAGCAGATGTCTTAATAAATCGCGGTGCACATCAACAGCAGATCTGATCATCACCAACAACAAATTGCAGTGCATATCAATAGCAGATCTGATCAGCACCAACAATAAATCGCAGTGCACATCAGTGGTGGATGCCCAGCTCCTCCCTCCTCCTATCTGGCTAATGAAAATTGTCTTCTACTAAAAATGTGATCATTAATAATGATAAGCACTGTGAAGAAAATATCGGTAACCACTCTATTGAAATAATATGCTCTTAAAATGAGACTTTACTTGCAAAAACAAATGTGTCCTAAAGGTAACAAAAGAAGACAGAATGAATCTAAGCCAGAGGAGAATAAAGTTCAAGCCTCGGAAGACAACATCATTTACCAATACTTAAGATTATGCCAGAAAAACATGAATAACTGAAGTTGTTCTAATTTAATTCCACACAAAGATCTGGTTGATTTAATTATCAACATTTCAAAAACTGCTCAGCATAAAAAACAAAATAAAATCCAATTGACATGATGGAAAATGAAACAAGACAATTCATAGGGTTAAAATTCATACCTATCTGTTCACCATTCAATGTTTTTGCTGCCCACTTTGCGACACTTTTCTTGGTGAACTCAACCCACCTGAAGGTGTGAAAAGAAAAAAGAAAAAAAAAACAAATTCATGTGCTCAGAATAACCAATTGGTTAGCAGTAGTGGTGATGATGATGATGATGATGAAAAGGGAAAGACAAATGCTCAAGTAGATTGAATATTGATTAAAAATAAGAATTATGTTGTCCAGGATTCTAATTTTGTTCAAGTTATTACTCTCAGATTTATTGCCCTGATCTTGGTGGAGGAAGACTAAGTTTCAGCATCATAGAGGTTGTCTATGGAATATACTTAGTTGCATTAGATATGGAAATTACATGGGCTGATGAAACAGATTTGGTAACTTTGCTGTTGAGAATTTTCTCAATTCCAATCATGTGGAAAGAAATGCCAATGACACAGAAATGCAGAAGGGTGGGGCTTCTAAAAACAGGATGTGCAGGAGACACTGCAGATGTCATTATTTGATTCATATGTCTACTTAATGACAACTTCTTATAGTGTAAATTTTTATTAGCCAATCTTTGTCCTTGTGCAGCTTGCAGCAAGTCAACAGTAACATGTTTATTCTTTGTTTTAATCTACAAGAAGCTCATTTTTTTCTTTATTTTCTTTCTCTCACTTTAAAAAATAAATGAAGTGAACTAATAGAGATTTGGATTACCTTTCGAAAAAAATAAATAAGTAAATAAAAGTTGAGAGTAACCTTCAAGAAAATTATAAATGAAATAAGAAAGGCGTTTCAACATTTTGGTTCTACAGTAAGAACTCATAAAGGGCCCAAAAACTATTTTCACCAAATCAAATTTTACCTGAACTGTGTCTGTATCATTCTTACAAGAACATTTTTGAAACTTGATACATGGAGTATTTACCAATTTTTTTACTCTCTTTATTATGTTTTCGTGAAAAGAGCTTAACATTCTCTCTCACCTTGGACACACCATGTAGAATAGAAATTAACTGAATCATTCTTCAACAAAATAAATGTTCAGATGAAACAAAAAATAGTTTAGATAGTTTCAAAAATAAGTAAATTATCTTTTGAAGGCACCCTCTTTTTCGTGTAAAGTTTTTTTTTCTTTTGGTTGTAAGGTTCTAAAGTTATCTTTAATAGATCTTGTTTCTTCAAAAGCATGCTTACATTTAAATCTTAATATTATAATAATATTATTATAGGCATTGCAAAATCGCTTGATCAGTTTCCAACTTGACTTTGACAATTTTGAACTTTTCATAAAACAAGCTTAACCTTTGACAAAGATGGAAGAAGCCAAAAGAACATCACATACACACCCTTCAGAAAATCCTTGACCTCGAAATCCCCCTGCCCGCTTACGACGCACTTGAGCTGAAGGATCTGTCAATAAATAAAAATGAACCTTCAATAAGAAAGCTAAAACATGCATGGGGCTGTTCTTTTACCATATCTAAAATAGGCTGGAAGGGGGTGGAGCGAGAGGGCAGTTCTCTACAAAAGACAAAGCTCATCTGATTTAATTAGTTAAATTTGAGAGACAACTATTCCCTTCCAACCGGGCATATGATTGTCACTAATCAAACATATATATCCACCCATCGGTATGCAAATTCAAAGCTCTGGCTCCATCTAATTTATCGTATGGAGTTCAGCATGCAACCATTCTCTTCCAGCTGAGTTTTTTTATTGGCAAACATCACATGTTCCAAGGCTCAGCCAAACCTGGACCTTCGACTCACACGGGCTGGTCTACACTAATCAAACAATAATGTCATTAGTCAGTAACCACAATTCAAATACTCCAGCGCCATCTACTTTAACTATTGAGTTTGGAATAGAACAATTGCCTTTCAACTGTTCACTTGGTAGTCAGTAATCAAGCATCTATTAGTATCCACAACTCGAAAAAATACAAAGACCAGCTCCATCTAATCTAAACTACTGAGGTAGGGATATAACCATTCACCTTCAACTGCTTACTTCATAGCCAGTAACAAAACATGAATTCTCAAAAACCTGTATCCACAATTCCAACAATCTGTACACATGAACTTTCCACTTCAAATCAGCAGCCAGCAGTTTAAAGAACCTTCGGTTTTCTTATGGACAGGAGAGTACAGTCGCAGAAACTAATTGGCATAAGATCTGAATAAAAAAGATGGTAGTGATGATGGAAGCTAAGTGTTAGTAACTGATGCTAAACAACATGTGACCATTGCAACATACGAATAGTAGCATCAGATAGGGAGTGAGCTTCTGGCATTAGAAGCCCAACAATTGACCGCTGGCGAAAATCGTTAACCGTCCACGAATGAAAGCCACTTCTCTTTTGAAGTTCCAAAACTGACTGTTTTCCGGCTCACGGGCAGATAAAATCGCCTATGATTACAGTTCCGATTCCAATTGAGGTTTTCCCAAGATCCAAAAGAAGGTGAAAGTTAGGCCTTTCGACCCTAATAAAGGGAAAGGAATGGAGATTACCTTCTGGGGCGAGGTAAATCCTCTGAACTTCACCGTACTGGGAGAGGATTTGGCGGAGTTTGAGGGGCGTCATATGAGGAGGAATTCTGCTCAAGTAGCAAATCCCCCGCTTGCCGGCGGCTGCCGCTTCCTTCTCCAGCCGTAATCGCTTCTTCTTGCTTTTCTCGCTCCTACGCAATCGCAATTTCTCCAATTCTTCATCGAAGGTTATTTCCTCCTCTTCTTCTTCTTCGTCTTCGTTTAATACTACTTTCTCCTCTTCTTCTCTGTCTGATGACGATGTCTTCTCTTCTTCCTCCGCGGCCATTCAACTCAGAAAATAACCTTTGAACAGAGAGAGATAAAGAAAGACCTAGGTCTCGTCGTCGAGATTGAGAGATGATTGGAGGCTAGCCTCTCTGTGAAGAGGACTGCAGGCGGAGTTCTGCTTTGGTGGCACAAAGGCGTCGAGATTTGAGGGGTTATTACGAGGGTGACGCCTGCAGAATGAACCGTGGGCGTCCACTATGGCAAGAGATAATTTTCAGTTCATCATAAAAAATGATCACAGCCATCCGATGGACTTCATTCCAATGGACAGTCCAAAGAAAGTTACTAATGAGGTTTCGAGGGTACCCCGATGGTCGGCAAACACTAGATCGTTATGCTCTCCCAGCTAACAGATGAGAACAGCAGGGCCGCGTGGACGACAGCAAGGGTGGCTCTAGCCAAGCCCATTTGCAAATCATTGCTCTCTACAAGGTCGTACTGGGCAGGTTGATCATGCAATACCGAGTACAAGATTGATTTCAATGATACAATAAAATTTCCAACTTCAATGTTCTTGATTTCTGTTCAAATGGCCCGCTTCATATCAAAGCATATGGTGGAGATCCTTCCACCACCAAAATTACTGCTGGCCGTGCGATCCACTATCTTCACATGAGGAGCGAATTGGGAAGGTTCCTCCCTGTAACGATCAAGGTGAGGCTGCACCTATTATTACTAGTCACAGACTGGCTTACTTCATTGCCCTCCTGTGCAACTAAGAATCAATAGCAGTTGTTGTTGTTGTTGTTGTT
>JAYJMB010075893.1:52947-64489 GCA_036873735.1 Pouteria campechiana
CCATAAGCCATGGCCAACAGTTGTATCAATAATACTGTATATGCTGTTGTCTCTATCAATATTGATGTGTACATTGACCTCTGCTGGAGCATTGAACATTGTCAAAAATCAAACTGATGACTTCTCATTGATGACTGCATGCAATGTAATGATTGGATCTGAGTACACAACTCATGCAACATGGCAGGCCATGTGCTGCAGCTTTTTTTTTTTAGGTTCCATTTGGATGGGGTGTGTCAGCAATGCAAGTGCATTAGCTTGGGGATTGTGTGAAAAAAGTGAAATAAGCAATATAGGGTTTTTAATGAAAAATAAGAAGAAATGATTTAAAATATAGGTAACTATATGAAAAAGTAGGGTTGTTATGGTAATTAATTAGGATTGTTATGGTAGTTAAGATGTCAATTCAATCTCAAAAGATGTCTAGAGAAGGCGTTTAGCTAATGTACTTGCATTGCTAACACAATCCAAACAAAACCTTAAGCTGTAATAGTTAATGGCACTACTGCAGTGCAGACATTATCTGATGAATGTTTCCTCCATCTCAATTGTCTAATTCGAAAAACTTGAATTGCTTGTGTCTAAGGTTAGCACCAATCTTTTCCATCAAAACCTTTATGCCATCCACATGCCATGATCTAAACAGTATGGAAAACCAATATTAGGAAATGGAATTGCAGTTTTGCCCCCCAAACACAATTCAAGTGAGAGAGAGAAAACTGTGTAAATGTCTTCATATAAGTTTAAAATCACAAGCATTGAATAATGCAAATTGTTTCCTTGGGGAAAAATTCTCCTCCAAGCCAATCGATGCTTGCTAACTAGAACAATGATCATATAGTTCAGCCTTGGCACATGCATACAACAAGATGGCACCACAATTAAGTATAAAAATTGCTTTCCCAAATGAGAGAATTACATACCATTGTAGGAATGCGGCTATTATCCACATAGGTCTCAGATCTCAAATTCACAAAATCAATCCATGCATTGAATATACGCATCCTTGCAGTTTCCAGGTGTTTGGATTGATCGGGATTGCTAGATTAAAAAAATCATAAATAAATAAATAAACAAACTGTCAAAAGGTACAGCAGAAATGAAAACTGAGTTAAGAATTGCAGTCAATCTAAGAAATTATGCTAAGTTCATGACGCACTACAGGGGAAAAATGATAATAAGTCGACATGCACACCAACACTGGGTATCAATAAGATAATGAAGATACATAAAAAGGAAAAGAAGGGGGAAAAAAGAATCAAGATGCCGATAATTAAAAAATGACATTAAATTCTGCATGTACGAGAATGAAGAAGAAAAAGATGACAATGAATGTCTCCAACCAAAGATCAACAACTTCATATGCTATATCCTTGATCATCACATCACCCCACATGATCTAATTGATATAGGCTACTGTAAGCTTTTTGTTCCTCTCTAAAATAAAATGAAAAGCAAAATTCCCAATGCTCGAGATTACCTTAAGATGAAATAAAGCCTTCTCACACAAAAATCAAAGAAAAGCAGTCTTCATGAAACTTGTGCACTGATGGTTTAAATGCACAAAATAGTAAATGATTAGGTGACAACCAGAACATGTGAAAGAAGCAGAAGAGCATATACCTCTGGATAACGCTAATACTATGTGCTCCTTCTCCAGTATGCAACAAGTATTCATTGACCTTTTCACAGAACTCCCGACCAAGCATATCATCCACCGCAATATCAATATCAGTGCATTCTTTGCCTAGTAGCTGAAGAAAAAAGATAAACTAATCAAACTGGAAATTTTGCAAACAACAATGCCCAAAAAGAGGCAGAACGTGAAGAGAAGACAATCAACAATTGAAAATCTACAGTACTACTGGCATCATGTATGTCAATTGAGATCCAGTCATAAGCACATCTTCCACAGGGCACTGCATGAAAAAAAAAATCTAAATTCCTTGCTCTGATAACACAATTTGTGGACATCCGTAAAATGGTCAAACAAAAAGAAAAATAGTTGAAACCTAGAAAAAGTTATATAATGGATGGTTGAAATTATATACATCAAGACTTCTGTTGCATACTCAGTCAAGCCAAGATTTTCAGATGCTCTAATGGACATGCACGCATATAAAATACAATACCAATATAGCACTCAGAATTAACAAAAAAACATGAAAGCATGGTTTAATTTTTAAAGTAAAAGGGGAAAGATTGATTATGCACTAAGTACACTAACAACAGCAACAGGATTCGAAAACCAAAATGACAAATCGAATGATCTGTTCGAAAAGTTCTATGCGGTTCTTCAAGTAATCTGATTCTTTGGGGATGTGAAAACAAAAGGCGATCACAAGGTAAACGGTTGAATTGTTAGCAAGCAGAACACCTATCCTTGAGGATGATTCACCACAAAATAAAATAGGAAAGAAGTGAGAGAAGGTACAAATGAATTTACATCAATGAAGAAGTAGAATGGCATAAGAGATTAGTTCACTGAAATAGGGTGGATCGAAGTTTTCCTGAAACCTCATCAGCAGTCATCAAAACTACACATTTCAAAAAAATGGTCTATTTATCCAACAATGCTGCTTCATTACTGTTTAAAGGATTAACAGGAAAACATTCAAACACCCGATTATCAAAATCTGACTACGGTGTCCTGCTCAAACAATGTCCGAGTGCCCGTATATTGTGCTAAAAGGACCTAACATATATCGGCCGCCATGTAATTACAGTGTAATTTTTAGAAGGCGGAAAAAAATCAACGAGGTTGAAGTTCAAACATCACCATTGTCAAATGCCAGGAGATAGCTGCAACTCAGACCCCAGGCTACGAATTCAACAAGAACAAAGATGTAGAGAGAGAAAAGAAAATACATACCTTATCTCGAACCCAACCGCCAGCGACTCTGAGCTGAGTTTTGAGATTGGAATGCCGCAGCGCATCGAGCAGTAGTCTGAAGATCTTCTTCTCCGTGTCCGTCAGATCAATCTTGTCCTTCACATGGACCGCTGTGGTCAATTGGGCCATGCTTCTGAAGGTGAAGGCAGGGGAAAACCGTAGCCGATGAATGGGAGGGAAGACGGTTGATTTGGCTGGCAGACGGAGCGGAAGACGAAAAGGCCGGAAGAGGAAACGGCACTGCCGAGTTGCCAAAACACGGAAAGTAGGAATCGCCGCCATATTTATAGAGGGAATTTATGAGAAGCGGATATCTTTATGCTGTGAACGGGGCGCCGTAGCTCGCCCGAGACGCACCCGGCGTGACACCGAAGCGCGTGGGAAAATAAAGCCGTCAGAGCTTAAATGGGCATGGGTGCGCTGTGGTATGGCGTAGGTCGGGTTCTCTGGGACAGTGAAAAACGAGAGAAGGGAACATGTGTAATGTTTATGACTTTTATTTGCCGGGCTTATCCTAAGCATCTGGTTTATCTAAGCTTTAATGGATGGCTTAGATTTTATTAAATTTTTGCAGTGGACCCAACAAGTTGTGAGTAACATCGAGTTTTGGGTTCCTACTTGCGAAATTTTATGTTTGGCAGTGTGATAGATCTTCCCCAAAATCGAAAGGTAACCCTTTTCTGAAACATTGGAAAGAACTGACATAAACACAAGAATCATTGATAACTTCCAACGGTTCTAATCAGTGGCAGTTGCAAAGAACATCATCCTTTCTTTCCCCTGGGACAGGGGCCAGAAGAACATACAGAAAGCACAGGCTACAAAACATATCTACTTGCGAAGGTTTATGGCTCCAATAAATCAACTGGATTGACTTCAATTTCTCATAATTTCCCGTTGAAATTGAATAATATCGCTGTACATGTGATTAGATTAGGCATGGGATTTTGGTAATGACCAAAAACCGCATATTCCAAAACAATAAGACAACAATTACTTCCCATTAAGGGTGTGTCTGGCTGCATGAAAAAATCATAAAATTTCATGAAATGGCATGAATAGCCTGTCAAGTAGGGGTGCGAAAACCAGTGTAAGCCAACTAAACACACCCTGTATGAATATATAACCTGACTTCTGTATATGTATCAAATTATTGCATTTCTCCCACCCTTTCTACTCACAAGCTCACATAGACGGCAGGGCAGTGTGTCAAGACTCACCGCACGAGTCCTACGATAGCTTCCCAATACACCACACCTCCTCCAGGCATGGTACTCGGAGTAGGCCACAGGGTCATTCGCAAGAGCCTTAACATATGAAGCCAGATCCGCCAAAGATTTGAACTTGCTTCCGTCAATTATGGAATTTGGAGGGACCAAGTCCCACACATTTGGTGCACCAAAGTAGATGGGAACAGCACCAGCATCAAGGGCATAGAAAAGCTTCTCTGTCACGTAGCTTTCGGTCATTGTGTTCTCAATGGCCAGGACAAACTTGTAATGCGACATTGCACAATGTAGATGGTCCCACCAGCTTGATGCTGAGTTTGCACTGTTGGCACACTCAGGATAGAAGTCAACTGCCCTATCCAAACCCCCAACATTATTCAAGCACTTGCCAAATGAGTGATGGGGTAACAGCGAAAGGAGCTTCTTGGCAACTCGGTTTCGATCAGGAAGGCACCTTGAGGATGACCAGTAAACAAGGGTGTCCTGAAAAAGCAGCAAGAGGAAAACACAGTCTTAATCACTTTGGATGCAAAATGGCAACGAGCAGGGATGAAAATAATACTCTCAAAATGGGTATCTGAACGCATTAAGGCTTAGTTTCTCCCACTGCTGCCAACTAGCATTCGCATGACATTTTTAATTACTTGGTTGGTGTTAGCCCATTGAGGTGATAAAAGTCACTTCATCAAGTGTTACAAGAAAATTTCCAAGGACACCTCTATGAAAGGAATTCAAGAATTAGATGGCAGAACAGCAGAGAATGCATGTACAATATCCACTCCCTACATTAAGAAGGGCCAGCATCACCACGTGCCAGTCAAAAACTGATGTCAATGAATCTTTCACCTAGGCATCAGATTGTAACAAATGCACGTAGCTGCGTTTTTTTCCTCATCTACTCATTTCTGACATGTGAACCTTCTAAAAATTACCAGAAAAAACCACTTCGATCAAAACACATGCATTTCTTTAAACCAGATGAGAGAGCAAAACGGTTGGGTTACTGGAAGGAAATCATTCAACAAAGTCCATCTCCTTCTCATTCAGGTAACCATGTGCCATCTGATAGGAAAGAGCCAATTTTCTTTTATTGATAAAAAGAAAATTTTCTAAGAGGAAAAAGGTGAGCAATTCTGCATCTTTTTTGTCACTTTGGGGTTAGTGCATGGCTCTGCGAGGTCTATTACAGCTGGATGGAGAAAACAGTTTGTCAACAACTGGTTGTGGACATTATGAGGACTATGGTTTTAAGGTTCAGGGTTCTCTCCAGAGGGACTGAAAAATCATTTCTTTTCTTTATTTCTTTCTTTTCCCTTTTTTCAATTTTTGCAAGTCAAAGAGTTCAATTAAGTTGGTGTAGTGGTAATTATACTTGGCTAATGTAAAACATTTAAATTTTGGTATTATCCTCATTTGGTTTTTAATTTAACCGGTCAAAAGTTACCTCAATTATGCTTTCCAAACACGAGGCCTGTTAAAGACTAGAAGCCCATCTGTACATAGATAGAAGTAATGAAGTATTGTTAAAGCTCTTTCAGTAATTAAGGGCTTACAAGGATGATGGATTTGTTTTTATCTAATCTGGCATGAGGCTTTTAGTGCATACGGTCTTAGGTTTAGAATCGAAAGGGATTTGAAACAGATGCCAAAAATGCAGCACCTCCGCATGTAAGTGTGATATTAGCAACTGACCATAATTTCTGGTACCTTTTTGGAAGCCCAATAGTTTGAAATGATAAATCCAAAATAGGTCATACTATGCATGGGAAGTATTGAATTTTCTGCATGTTGTACAATATGTTAATGCTAACAGGTTGAAGTCCTTTATTATTCTAACATAGTCAAATTTTGCTGCCAATGTGTCATCAAAAAAGGGAGCAAAGGGGGATAGATTTGGTGGCACACTAAGTTAGGTTGGTCAGGGAGTTTCCAATTTACAGTGCACCAGTTCGAAGTTGTTTGGTTTTCCAGCCCATGGTCCTTTAATCCCTGTGCTTTTCCCTTTAAAATATTCTCAATGAATTAGTACCAGTTTGAAACTCATCCTGATCAGCAGAGAAGGTTTCAACCTTAACAATGCAAGAAAAATGCTTCATCTAATAGTGAGCCATAGGCTTGGATGGACCCAGAGGGTTTGAAAACATGAAGTTTCTTTCTAACAGAATTCAGATGCTAGGCATCAGGAACAGAAATGAAGAGGAAAAACACTTTAAATCTTCTTGTTTGTTCCGTCTATCAATACAAAATTCAAGTATGTTCGAGTTCAAGGTTACAAAATTAGAGAATGGGCCAACATTTTTGATACTGAGTGGACTGGCACCACTTTGCCCTTATGTTAGGTTTTCAGCTCATGGCACCAAGTTGGATGTGAATCAAACAGTGTGCCAACTCAAGCAGGCTACCTGTACTCTAGGCTAGCCTATAAAGAGAGAATTTAGTCATTCTTTTCATTTTAAAGGGAAAAATAGACTTTAAGGATAAATTGGCAACTTGTGTAAAATATAACTTGTCTTACGGTGTTCTTCTTGGATGATACATGATAGTTCCGGCTGTTGTGGAAGAGGCCACCAGCATAAGTTGACTGAACATCATCTTTAGCATGGTAACCAATAAAAATATCTTCAAACCCAGATCTTTTCCTCCCTGCCTCAAGATCCATGTAGACACGAAGTGGATCTTGCACATGTCTCTATCAAATGAAAGAAAATCAGAGGAGCCAAAGAGCTCAATACAATTATCGAATGCTATGGCGCCTTTAGGAAAGTAAATGATGACTGCATATTACGCCATTTCTTTTGCAGCATCTAATGATGCTTTTTATAACAAAATTCAGATATTATCCCTACAGCATCAAAATCAATCTACAGAGATGGAGATATTTGTAATATATCATATCATAGCCAAATAACATATTTCCCTCCAAGTACTCCTTCTGATTTAAGAAAAAAAAACAAGGAAACGAATTTTTGGCAGTAACCAGATTTAAGCCAGAAAATCCAAGACAACAAACCTCAAAGCACAACTCTAACACCATGTCAAGATCTTCACGTCTACCTGTGTTTTTGAAAAGAAAAATAATTTTGTTTGGTTGGCTGAAAAAGGCACAGGTAAACATCCTATATGTATTTATGGGGAAAAATGTGTACACAAAGGTCAAGTGAGAGTTCTATGCCCTAGCTAAGTGCCTTTCAACAAAATTGGGGAACGGGATGCAACAAGCCTTGAGAAAGGAATTGACAAAGATCTAGATTTGGAAACCAGATGCACAACCAACTCCGGCATAACTTAACTTCCTTAGACTGTAAACATCAAACTTCCAGCTAAGTAGAACTCCCAGCAATCATGCACATGATTATAACCATCAAATTAGTTAGAAAGGACTGAAAGTAAATAGACAAGATGTTCGATCCTTAAGAGACCAAATGAATTGGTGGGTTCGGGGCAGATTTGGATGCACATACAATTCTTCACATTTGGCTCCATAAAAATTAAGTTACAAAAGAAGCAAACAATATAACAGTGGTCTTCCCAATTTCATGTTCAAGGCAACAACCACGAATTACAGCAATATTTCTCTCAACTCCAGTTTAACAGGCACGATCTGAATCTGGAATCCCAAACTTACAGCAAGAATGCGAACAAAATCACGATTTGGTGTTTTTTAATAATGTTTTATGAGTAATTGCCATTCAAATGGACTGTGAATTCAAAGAAGTAAACTGATCAGCGAGATCAGAACAAACCTGAATCGGAGGGCGCGCTGTCTCATAGAGCATTGCGTCGGGCTTATCAGCCAAAACCGCCGACTTGGTCCAAAGGCAGCTCAATCCGCACCGGCAAGAATACATGTTATCCAAGTTATCCGGCACCCAAGTCCAACTTTTAACCAAGACAGTGACATGATTCATCTTCAACCGCCTGCAGTCGGCTGCCCCATCCGTATCTTGCAGAGACGAGCCGTTCGTCCCCCCTCCTTTGTGCTTCTTCCTGAAAACCGCACACCCCACCTTCACATCCCACTTGCGGAAAGCCCCCCGCACGTCAGCGAAAGGATCTTTGGCTCCAAAACTATCGACCGGCGGCGACAGAGACGCTGAATTCTTCAACTGCGACTCTGCGGTGGGAATTGAAGGGACTGCGGAGGGAAATGGGAGGAATCCAGATAAGAAAAGGAGCAGAAGACCCAAACCGAGCATGGAGACGATGTAATTTAGAGATTTCAGGGGCATTTTGAGAAAGATTTTTTACTCCTGTCGGAGCTTTTCAGGAGAAAGACGGAACTCTTGGAGGAGGCATTGGGAGATTCTCGTTTTCGGACCACCACCTTCCGCGACCGTGTTTAGGCTGCGGGGAGAGAAGCAGTGGACTTTGAAAGTAGTCTCGAAACTTTCGAGGATGTACACGTGATCTGAACCGTTGATTTTCTTCAATAACGAGTGAGAAACGAGTAGACTGGAACTTGGTCTTTCTTAATTATCCCCTAATCAAAATCACTTTGCTTGCAGTCTAAGGATTGCAATAGTTGACCGTGATCCTTCAATTATAACTTTTTGCAGGCACGTAGATTCAGACACGTTAGATCAACGGTCTAGATCAATCACGCATGGACTGCACTGGTACTATCTCAAACCTCGAACGGCTTGCGTGCTCCAGATCCATGCAGTTTGTCGAGATCAGAATCATAAGATACATCTTGACGATGACGGCATCAGCAATGGCCATTAAGAAATTCTAACTTCGAATCTAAGCTGTTCATGGGAAAAGGCTACGTTTCGTCCACGGCTGCGGAGAGATTACACTCGAGCGAAAGCAACAACAAACCGGCTTGCGCTTGAATATTTGCTTAGGCCGGCCAGATGTTGCATTTTTTTCGCCTGACGTCTCCTTTGAATTGGACTCGATGCCGGTTTGCTGGTAGGTCGCTGCTAAGCTAGATCCACGCTGAAAATTGAAGATGTTTGCCCTTGTGAGCAAAGCGCCGCTGCTTCTTAGGGCCTGATTGACAACCTATAATAGAATTGAATGAAAAATGATGCTTTCAGATGGAGTAAATAAAGTTTTTAAATAAATATGAAAAAAGTATATAATAATGACAAAAAAATAAAAGTAGAATAGATGAAGAAAGTATATGTCCAATAAATCCTTGCTAAAATGAAAACTTTCAAAATATTCCAATGCATGTTGGTGCCTGGGCCCCTAGGGTGTGATTGGCAAGGAGAGAATGGATAAAAAACTAATTTTCTCCTTTTTTAATATAAAACAACATTTTTACTATTCCATGATCTTATATTTTCTTGCTGTTGTCTACATTCCAATCATCAGCTGATATATTTTCATTGAAAAAATTATCTTATTTTTTTTTATTACCAACTATTATCTTCATTCTTTTTATTTTTCTACCTTCTCAAGATTGTCTTCTTTCTGTTTATTTTTTTTTCATGTCTTTTTCAATTTCTGAAATGGACGCTTGCACCGATCAACTTATCAAGTGCACGTAACCGTTTATTTTACATGGTCTTAGGATGACAACACTGTGATTCGAAATAACTGAGCTAGATAATGTACTTGAAATGGACCTCTTTTCAAACTTTTTTAGACTGATGTAACAGTTTTAACTATTCCTGACAATCAACGGTTTTTTTTTTTTTCATACGTTGTTTGTGCGTCCAATTAACGTTTTTTTTTTCATGCGTTATTTGTGTGTCCAATTATTTATCTTCAACCTTTCGGCAAAGAACCAAATTTACTGATGTTGAAATACACTCTTATCCAAACCAACTTTTACGCTTTAATCCAAGCAAATATCGTACCTCATAAAACAAAATCCCGGGCGTTCATTTTGGATTGAGTTACTTTTCACGGTGATGCATTTCCCTGCACATCTCCAACAAGTGAGAAGTACAAATGTTCGCATAAAATTATGCGAGGAATGATATCAGCATTACATGGATCGTGTTAACCACAGGGTTAGGTGTTGTGTTACCAAATCGGTGAGTAGTGAAATTTCCTCAAAATTACGAATGATTTCGAGAAAACGAGAATTATAGGAGCCCTTTCCATTTCAACCGGGGATGCTTGCGCACAGAAGCAGAGCTTCGCTTTTATTTCTGCCATTTTTCCCAATTCTCACCCCTCTTTAGATTTTCGGAAGCCATCTCTTTCCCTTGTTCGGACGTGACCTATGCAGCGGCTCCGCTTCCACCTTCTCAAGCGTCGACAGAAGCGGCTTCCCGTCTCGGTTCTGTAAGAGGCAGCAACGGGGAAAAGGCTCGCGAACCGTCTTTTTACCTCGTCAAGGTAGGCACTCGCCCCTGACCGCACGCACATCAAAACACAGATCTCCCATGCTTACACCCTCGTTTCACATTGTGCTTTGATTGGACAACGTCAGCGGGCGGAGAAAGCTTGCTGCACGAAACCCTGCCTTGTCTCCTCTCTTCAATGCGCCATTGATTTGCTCTTGAAAATTCTAGAGGAAGAAGAGAGTCTGTGAAGGAAAAAGAAAATAGGAAAGGAAAAAAAGGAGACATTTCAGAGGTGCAACTCACGTTCCCGCCACTTTCTTTCTTGAAAATTTGTTTTTTCAATTTTAAGTTTTTTATTCTCCCACACATGGTGTCTGTTCAATTCTTTATTTGAAATTGAAATTAACTAGGCTGCATCTGGTGGATAGACTTGATGGAATAAAAATAGGAAGATAGACCACAAAGGGGACATAGCCCCGCATGTGGTGGATGAGTGGGTTAAACTACAACAATGCCATAAAACGTTTATTTCTATTTTATGTGTATGAAATTTCTAGCCATATGAGCTGGGGGTGAAAATTAGTCTAAATATAAGTTTAAATTTAAACCGTTGTTTTCAATTCTTAGGTGGGCACTATAGTCTTTATGCATGGAGGGCACGTCTCATTCTCCTGTTGGTATTAGGCAGTCCAATCTAAGGAAGTCATTTAAATTGGGTATCCGTCCTCTCTTAACAGCATGCTCCAAAGAGGTATGTACACATCTTTTAAAAGTGTTGTATTCCAGTAGTTGATTTCTTAATACTCTTGTTGATTCTATATTTTACACTAACCTAATACATATCTCAGTCTTGTCTGAGACTGCATACTGGACGAAAATTTTTACATGTCACCTCAAAATGCTTTCAGATTGCCACATTGGTTCTAGAATTAAAATGAAAAGACATGTTTCATTGGTATTCGCCTTGATATTTTGCAAGGATGATTAGCATTCCCAACAAGGAGGACGTTGCAAGGTGTTGCATCAAATTTAAGTAAAATGATGGAAACTATCTCTTGTTGCTGGTCAATGTTTTGAGCCAAGGCCTTAATGAGGATGACATATTAGGATTTGCATAGCTATTCCATCTTCTTTAGCAAGTATAAAAAACCAGTGTTATCAGAAGATTCAGAACC
>JAYJMB010075894.1:8113-22912 GCA_036873735.1 Pouteria campechiana
AACCAATATGACTTGAGATCAGAGGTTCGAGTGTAAACTGTGACAAGTAATTGTGAAACACCTTTTAGCCTAGAAGAGTTAGTTCAAATGAATAAAACTATGTGAGCTCTGCTTGCCAGTGAAATCCGGTAGGCCCAAAGTAGATAATACTTTAATTGGCTAGAATTTAGGGTGTTACAAATAGTATTAGAGCCAGGTAAGGGATGTTCAGTGTCAGATATATCTTTGATCCTACATTGCCTAGGTTAGTTGAGATGCGCTAGTAGATAAGTCTCTCATAGTCTCCTAACCCACAAGACGCATTTTAGAAAATTTTGTGGGCACAATCAATTTGTGACTAAAGCAGAAAGTATCTTGAAAGGTGACCTTGTTCTATATACATTCGGTCGTCCATTGCTTGTTTGCAGCACCATCACCAACATTATGAGCAAGCTGTTTTTCTTTCCTCTACCTGTCTCTCGCTTTACAGTGTCATGAAAACACCCTTCCATTTCTTTCTCATGACCATCCATCTTTCTAAACCTTTGCTTAGGTTCAAGGCACTTGACCTCCGCTTTTGCACCACCTACTCTGTTACTAACATACCGCAGGGACCATCTCTATTCTATTCTATGGTATGTTAGACTCAAACCCACCCGAAAAGCCATCGTCTCCGATTTCAACCTCTCCCTCATTGATCCACCGCAGAAAAGGGGTATCGACCCCAACAACCCCATCAGTCTCCCGCTGGTGGAAAACGGTAGACAAATGCCACCAACTGACTCCAAAGCAGATCCAAGACGCTTATCATCAGTCCAAGTCTCTGACGAAACATACTCCCTAGGAAAATCCCTCAAACGGAATTCAATTTCAGCTGCGGATGGCAATGGTACTTTCATGTGATAATTCACCCATTGACATAAGAATCAATGGTATTAAAACCAAACCTGAGGTTAAATATGTTCAAGAGTCCGGTCCGAGTTGTTCAATTTTTTAATTTGACTGAAAATTAACCACTTTCATATATTTCGGGAAAAGTTTTTAAAAATAATATAATGAAAATTTCAAATTTTAAACATAGATTTTATTCTAAATGCAGAGATCTTTCCCGATTAGGCCACACTGCTTCATTTGTATTTTTATTACACTGATAATTTAAGAAATTTAAAAATTAATTTTTTCATAGTAAACCGCACTAGACGTATATTGGTGAATCCAAATTCCAAACTCGCGTGGTACCAACAATGCACAGGCGGGAGTGAATCAGAGGAAGTGGATGCTGCTGGTTAGAATGATATATATATATATATATATAAGATAAAAAAGTAAAATTATTACAGGTAAGTGGAAAAGTTAATACCGTATTAATTTACTATTTATATTTTAAATTTATTTTCTTCCCTATTTTCTTTTGGAGCCTATTTGGACAGGTGGAAATTCAAAAAAAAGAAAATGAAAAGAAACTAATATGAATAGTATGAAGGGGATGAGCCAAAATAAATAAAGTTTTGTTTGAAAAATAGATAATCATAAAACTGTAAAATTGTTAGGATATGTATGTATTAAGAGTAGAAAAGTTTCTTTTTCCTGTTAAATGAAAAAATAATTCCAGCTGCAAGAAGGGTAATGCCGCTATGAAGTAAAATAAAATTAATTTTTATATAAAAGGGTAATGATATAAAAAAGATTCAGGTTGTTTGGATAGATATATATTATATCAAGAAATGAAAATTTTTCTTTTCCACGGTAAGTTTTCTTTTTGGCCAGCCAAAAAAACCAACCCAGAATTCCGTAGCGTTGTCATTGGGTTGAAATGTAACAAATGCGTTGTACAATTTACCAAGAAAATGGCCATTCGTTATCCCTTTTAGCCAATGGGGAGTGGCTAATTAAGAACGTTTTGGATGCTTAAACATTGATCTTATTGTCTTTGCGTACTTTGGGTCAGTTTTATTAGGCTGAAAATTTGAACAAGCAATCACAACCAACTGGGGAAAACTGGCAAAACAGTGAAGCAAGCTGAGTGCATCGAGGCAAATTCCTAATCCAGCTATGGACTGATACGCATGCAACATTTAGCGCGGCCCATCAACCGACAATCGGATGGTCCCCCATATATCGAACGCCAGCTGAATTCTGCCGCAATGAAGCAGCTAGGATGGCCAGGCTGCATGGGTACTGGCACCTACCTCAACCTATCTGCTGCCAATCTCTCAGTAGCAGGGTCCCTCAAAGGTCAGCTCTACTGATGAGTCCTACCACCCTACCAACGATCAGTCTACCGTTGCATGGTCCCAAACCTTAAATTGGACGGCCCAGACGAGAAAAATTATTCCCTTCTTGCCAACACCATATCAACAACAACGGTGTTACAAAAACCAAACCGATGATTCAACCAGTTAGGTGTCTCGTTTTGACCGGCTGGTTCAACCCAACGAACTATTTGTTTTGAAAAAAATTAAAACTGTATAGCATAATTTTAAAAAATTTAATCAATCTTTTATTATAATACTGCGTTACTTCAATCCATCTCTTATTTTATTAATAATATTAAAGTAAAAAATTATAATATTGAACTAAACCAAGCCAGATCAGAATGTACTAGTTTGCGGCCGAACCGGTGGTCCGGTTCTGGTAACACTGAACTGCACGGTTCTGGTAACACTGAACCGCAGCAAGAGTGCATCGTTCTTCGTATCTCTATGACTCTCTCTCTCTGTGCTGAAGTTTTCGCCCATATTCCAAATCCCAATTCAACTTAATTTCTCTCCCCTAATTAATTAGGAGGTTTTTCAAAGCTTTTGAAACCGTTTATTCATATGGATGTGCCAAGATATCATCTATGTGTAAGGTTTCACCCGTCCTGTAATTTCTAACTTAATTGCATGCATTTAAGACTACAATTTCTATTACCCGCTTGCCATCCTTCCCCACATGCAAAAGTAAAAAAATTCTAATGGAATTGGGACCCACATTCTAAAACGAAACGAATTGTGTGAATTTATTTGATTGCTTCATTGATATTGACCAAAACCTGTGTCCGTCCCCACGTCCCCCGCTATCAAACTCTCCCAAAAAAAAGGGAAGAAAAGAAAAGAAAGACATCCCAATAGCTTCTGAGGAACGTGCACGTGTTTGGTCTGGTGCCATTTCAGACCGTTCCTATGACTGGCCGGTCTTTCCCACGTGGGTCCTCGTGGTTGGTTTTACCTCCAACGTGTTGTAGTTTTCACTCCTGTGCGTCTGCTCTCGTAGATGCGGCAGTGGGTGGGTGGGACCACCTCAAAAAGAGATGGCTTACGCGACATGTGGGCCCAGCTCTTCCCCACCATTACAAAGCCATCATGCCAGTGCCTGTTGGCTGCTTGTTCTTGGCCTTGCTTGCTCCGTCTTCCAAGTTCATGGTGAGATGAGATGGTTCTACACAACCACCTTAGCTGCTGCACTTCTCCACCTCCTCCTATCTCCTGCCATCATCCATCGATGGCCCACCTCCGCTTCTTCTGTAAGACAATCTGGGCTGTCCATCCCTTCATTTCTTGATGCAACCACATCTCTTTTCAAGTGATGTTTGGTTCCTGTTTGTTGCAGGGACGGGGCTTGGATGATGAGAGGATGCGCTTAGGCTCGACCCCACCAAGCTGCCACGACCGGTGCAGCGAGTGCAATCCGTGCATGGCTATCCAGGTCCCGACGCTGCCGGACGTCGAGCCAGGCCCAGGGAAAGCGGTATCTTCTTCCACAGGCGATCCTTACTCAAATTATAAGCCGCTGGAGTGGAAATGCCAATGTGGCGACCGCCTTTTTAATCCATAAAGAAGAGAAGCGTTTATGGATGGTGGGATTAAGATGGATGGGTTAATCGCCATGGATTTGTACGGATAATGATATGTGGCTGAGATGGGTTTGTAAAATTTCTAATTACTGACAATATTGCTGTGCTCTTGTGGGATTCTCAATGAACGTGGAAAACATCAGCATGTACAGAAGCTGTAAATGGCATGTGAGCTTCATTTATTTTACTGTGTTGATCGGGCTAACTCAAGTTTACCAGGTAGCTAGGTGCAGTGTGCGTATTGACTTGTCTCCCTCATTCTCCCTTGGGGTGCTATACTGCCACATCTTGAACACTGGCGTCAGTCGCTGACGCCCAGCTGCAATTATTGCCTAACAAGCCCTAAGATGTAAATTTGGTGTGCTCTGCTTTTAATTGGAGATGGAAGAACGAGAAATGTAGTAAAGTTCGTCTGAGAACCTGAATCATGGATGGGTCATCCTTAAAAGTGGCAATTAGCTGGGTCTTCTGAAATGAATGCGTTTTAAACTGTAAAATATCTTAGTTGGCGCCGAATTATCAAATTCCTTACTTCAGCTCATCAGGATTAGCAAACATCTAAATATGCTTTATTTATCTCAACATCCTGAGCAAATGATAGGATTAGAAGGGCTAGGTTCATCTCGTTTATGATTGTTTGAGCCTGGCCATGGGATTTGGGCCCTGTTTTGATTATTATATTTACTTAGGTCCTCTTTGTTAACAAGGATAAATAATTCTTTTTTAATTTTTTATGGCCTCTCTTAATTTATGTGACTTTTAGGTGGTCTGTTAATGCAAAATAATTATTAAAAAAACTATGCAAGTTAGCAGGAATGAATTTATCAAAGTAATTTTGTAAGAGATCCAGAGGGAGGCCAAAAGACCATAAGTAGATGTTATTAGAAAAATAATCAAGGTTCATTGAGGACAAAATCCAAGCCCAACAGAAATGACACAATAGGATCTATGTAGTTAACTTAGGTGGAAAATAATTGATGATGATTTATCTACACAACTGACCCTAACAACCTTTTATTTATTATCTATATTTTAATTATTAATTTCTATCTTTCCATTCAAATAGCATATTTATTTTTAATCATTATCTTTATTTTGTCACATTATTTCCTTTTTCTTCTTCTCTATTCCCCCCTTTTTTCACAGATCTCTCTTGTTCTCATCTTGTTCTCTTCTTTTCCTGATTTCCAAACAATGTATTAGCACCATCATCTTGGCATGGATGGATATAATAATATAACAATCCATCTTATAAAGGTCAGTCTGGATTGGGCCAACCAAACATCTAGCTGGGCTTCAGTTGGTGTATGTTCAGCCCGTTAAACATTTTTGAGTCAGATGGCCCACCCAGCCCAGTGCATCAGAAGAGAGAAATAGTGGTTCCAAACGAGCAAAACGAAGTTACCTACGTAAGAAAGCCGCATTTGCCGACTACTGATATCTGGGCCGTCGATCTTGTTCCATCAACAATCAAACGAAGGAACTGCTTCTTGCGTGCCAAAGCCTTCCCTCGAGTGGTTCAAAATCCCCGCGTTTTTTCTCCTTTTCTCAACAGCCTCACAAACCACCCTCCAAGGCTCCAAGATAGAATTGTCAATGGCTTCTTCATCCACCTCTCTCCTTCTTCATCCTCCCCTCTCTCACCACCACATGTCTCCCCTCCTTCCCAAACTACCCTCCACTCCTTCCCAAATTGCCTCTCCCGTCACTTCAGGTCTCCACCGCAAGCTTCTCCTCATGCCTTTAAGACCCCCCTCTGCAAAATCCTTCTCTGTCTCTGCATCTCTTTCTTCCTCCTCCGAAACTCCTTCCTCTCCCCTCCACGCCCTAATCTTCGACTGCGATGGCGTCATTCTCGAGTCCGAGCATCTGCACCGCACCGCCTACAATGACGCCTTCAGGCATTTCGACATCTGCTGTCCTCCATCCGCGCCCCAGCCCCTCCACTGGGACTTGGAATTCTATGACGATCTCCAGAATCGGATCGGTGGCGGGAAGCCCAAGATGAGATGGCAATTCTCTGTTTCCCCTGTCCTGCTCGCTGCTTCTGGATTTTCAGTGATTCTTGCTTCGTTGAGTTTGCTGATGTTAGATTTTATTGTATTAGGTACTTTGGAGAGAACGGATATCCTTCTTCTTCAATATTTGGAGCACCTCCAACTGACAATTCGGATCGTGAGAAGCTGATCGACGCAATTCAGGTGAATTCTTCGTTCATTATCTGAAGCTGAATTCGAAATTAAAAAAGAAATGACTGGGCTTAGGTTTAGGCGTGCGTTTTTTTTTAATTTAAATTTAAATAGCGAGATAAGTCATCAAACATGTACGTGGTGTAAACATAAGCCTGGATTTCTGACCCTGGCAATGACAGTGTGATAACACTGATCCGATGATCTTAACTGTTGGTATTCCGTCTGTCTTATGGGAAAATGAGAAAATGCTTAGAATTGAACGGAATGGATGATATTGAATGGTTGAGAACTTCCGATCACTGTGCGCAGTCATGAGGTATCGCTATTGGAGAGAAATGGTGGACAACGGCACGGTATTGTTGCCATTTAAGTAATTGAGTAATATTACAGTTGTATCCTTTATGGACGTTATAATTCAAGTGTAGCTGAAGTTGCTTGTATCTTATGAAGCATTGTGTTTTGTAGGATTGGAAAACAGAAAGGTACAAAGAAATTATCAAATCCGGCACCGTAAGTTGATTTTTACTACTACTACTACCTCAGTACTAATTTTTCCAAGTTTGGTAGGTCTTGTAGAAGGGAATGATAAGTTGTGGGACACCCTGGAGAAAGTTGGAAACTGACAATCAGGATGAATTTATTTTTTCTGTAGCTCGTAGTATAGGATTTTTGTGGGAATTCCTCACCAGTTTATTCCCTAGGTCAGTCACATTACCGACTGCTTATTCTGAGTCATTGTTTGTAATATCCGCTGATACCATGAACAGGTTGAGCCCAGACCCGGCGTTCTGAGATTGATGGATGAAGCAAAGGCTGCAGTAAGATAACCCACAAACTCAAAATCAATTGCGTATTTTGGTATTGAGGTCTCTCTTTTTCACCAACTTCAATTGCAGATCTTGTTTTTCATGTCACAGATTTCTTGTACTTTTCCATCTGGGGAAAATTGGCAGAGGAGATAACTAGGATGCTGGCAATGATATTATACATCTATAATAACCCAATAACAATATTAGTTAAGGAAGAAATAGTAAAGAATATTATTGCTGAGGATTTATTTGGTTGACCAGACTTTGCGCCTTGTCAGTAGAATAGGAGTGGCGAGTCTCACTGAGCCAAAGGGGGAAAGGATTCAACAAGAATGCGTGCTTTTTTCTTTTTTTTCTGCCCAGAATTCAACCCATGAGCTCTTGTGAAGAAATGCATGTTCTTTCCCTTTTGAAGATTCCTTCAAGGCAAACACCTTGACCACTGGTTCCATGGAGTTATTTGTTTAAGAAAAAAAACAAAGACTGCAAAGTTGCCCAAGCCAAATATCCAAAATGAACTCATTCTTAAAGGGACCCATGCTTGCACCCCTCATGTTCTTCACTAAAAACGAGGTTTTCAACTTGATCATGTTGGCAAAGATGTAGAACTAGAGACTTATTCTTTGTTATTAAAATCTAAGCTCTGCACAAAATTATGAAGTGCTAAATGACTTGCATTGCCAAAAATGGAAAGATGCTTACTTTTTGCATGAACAGTTCATTTCCTTTCAGGGAAACCATAACCCTATTCTGGATGTTGTTTAATTAGTTTAGAAAATGAGCTGCAGTGATATGCCACCTATTTATAATTTTTTTCTAATGCTGTAGGGAATTAAAGTAGCTGTTTGCTCTGCTGCCACTAAAAGTTCAGTTGTTCTCTGCCTTGAAAGTCTTATAGGCATTGTAAGTCGTTTCTCCAGGTTGTAGTTTGGATTTGTAGCCAACCATTGTAGTTTATCATTGGGCTTGAAATAGGGGTTACCCTTAATTTTTCTGGCTACATGGTGTAGGAGCGTTTCCAAGCTCTTGACTGCTTTCTAGCAGGTTTGTTTGCCAACTGTTCTTCTCGTGGAACATGATCTCTTGATATTCTCCTCCAGATTTTTTTTTTTCATTTCTTTCGTTTATGGAAACAACTGGCAACAACCATTCTCTTGTTTAACTAACAGTCCACTTGTTTAAAAATAGCAGATACTTTTTTAACGCATTAAACTTTATAAAGAAAAAAGATTCATGTCTGTTAAAGAAAGATACCAGGGTCATTTTCTTCCCTGTTCAACCTGCGCAGGTGATGATGTGAAAGAAAAGAAACCTGATCCTTCAATTTATTTAACAGCTTTAGAGGTGATTGATCTTAAATTTATTGCGTTTAATGCCCTGTTAAATTCTGTCCATTCCATGCAATTCTTCATATACCTGAAGGCTTGAATTTTTAATGCCGTGCAGAATTTAGGCTTGCAGTCTAAAAATTGTTTGGTGGTGGAGGACAGCGTTATTGGGTTACAGGTAGTCTTGTCATAAATCCAGATGCATTTACAAGGTTTAAAATCTGCATCAAACACATTAGTTCCATAAACAGATCCTCTGGAGTCTCAAAGTACTGTAATACTAGCATGTTCTAGACCTCTAATACTGGCATTGTTTGGTGGCATAAACGCAAGCTGCCCCATTCGAAGCATGTGGGCTTAACTTAGTTTGATGCTAAAATAATCACTAGAATTTGATACCTTGACCTAAATAAAATTTTTATTTTTGGTAGGCAGCTACAAAAGCAGGCATGCAATGTATAATAACATATACGTCTTCAACAGCTAACCAGGTGAATCCTGCCTCAAAATTTCCCTCATAGTTAAGAGCTTGAAGAACGCATTTCAGGGTACATAACGTATCATTTGATTACATGTAGGACTTCAAAGGCGCATTCGCAATTTATCCTGATTTGAGTAGTGTAAGGTAAACCTTCTTTCAGACTCTGCTTGACATCCGAATTTTTTAATTTGCTTGTAATACTTGCTCATCTCTGCCACCTTTGCAGGTTGGAAGACCTTGAAATGTTGCTGCAAAGTGCTGTTCCTGCCAAATAGGTTAAACCATTGTGTCCTACAGTTATTTCTTTTAATTTAATGGGATTTTCATTTGGGTATACCACTTGGTTGTTTTTCACTTGTGGTCAGAAAATGGTGTCCAGTGAATCATCTTCAACTGTATTTTTGGCTTCAGTAAGTTCACGAGAAGAGAAATTGAATAATCAAATGATTTGTATGATAAAACATGTTTAATGTATTAGAAAGTTTTTGAATAATTATAACGCTTTGGTTGATCTCTTGGAGGTGTTGCATCGATCCTACTAACCCACGATGTCATTCCACATCACATAGCAGTGGCATTTTCACGGAGCATCAGTGGAACTTGACAAGCTAATTCCCTATATCTTATAATTCATCAAATCTTGGACGGAATTCTGAGATTTCTTTTCATATATGCTCTTGCAATTTTCGTATACCAAATGGTGTACAAACACATGCATGCATACATACCCCTCACATTTATGAAAACTCAATTATATATGTAAAAAATGATGAAATTATTATACAGTACAAATAACCGGAAGCGTGTAGTTTTAAAAGTTTCCGAGACAAAGAAAAGAAAATTTAAGATTTTGATAGATGGTGAGGAGAATTTTATTTTATTTTATTCTTCTGTCAAAATTAAAAGAATTTTTTTCGGATGGAGATAGTTAAAATGTGTATTTTAGCTTCAAGTTAACTAGATTTTTATTGAATGTCATGACAATCCGAGCATCATCATCGTGTGGACGGACATAAATCTGCTAGCAGTTGCTTTGATGTCTTGGTATATACAGAACAAAGAGATTGATGATTACAGGGTCCACTTGGCCGGCAAGATTTTTGCTGGGTAGCGGGTTAAGGTATGCTGATCTTCAATGAATCAAACTCGGGAAGTTATCTTCTGAAGGAAAACTCGCTCGTCACAAAAGGCAAATTCAACAGTGAATGTACAGACAGCCATCTCGTAACACAAACAATTGGGTTGTCCCTCCCTACTTCAAAGACTCTCATCTGCAATGAACAAGCCGTGTTCGGTAGCAGTAAGAGATCCATGGCCAGAGCCAAAAGCCCTGACGTGGTCCTTGAGCGACCTCTTGTGCTTGAAGTCGGAGCCGCAGCAGCAGATCCAGAGCATGCCGCAGTTCTTCTCGTGGGTCCGCCAGTCGCCTTTCACGGCCAGCAGCTTCCCGCACTTGCGGCACATGAACGGCTTCGTCCCGTGCTTCCGCTTGTAGTGCGTCTGTAGCGTGCGGAAGTCCTTGAGAGGCTTCGCTCGCGAATGATCGATGTTGTTCCTGCAACCTGGCGTGCAGCAGTAGCACGGGATGGACAGCATGGCCCTGGGCTGGGCTCCCCTCAGGGACTGCGCTCCCTTCCGGTATTGCGATCCATGTCCCCACAGGTGCATCTGCATTAATTGCCAGAAGATCCAAGCTGTTATTTGCCATTCTCAAGGAAAATCATGTAATTGGATACAATCATACCTGCAAGTTGTTGTAGCGACTGAAGGTTTTGTTACAAACATGGCACGAGAATTGGGTGAATCCTATGAGTATCTGAGCCACAGTCGGTATCCAGTACTGGGTAACTGCAAGCAATCCTTGTGTCTTCTCCTTCGCCGCCGTGGCACTGCCAGCAGACCAGCTTGGTAGGCCTATGTGCAAAGCTACAGTGACATCTTCCATGTTATCTGCTCTGGTCTCTTGATTTTCCCGAGTAGATGGCAATGGGGATGAACCAAGCAAGCAGTTGAGTAACGGCAATGGTGCGATCATGGGGGTCGGGGGCTTATTGATGGATGAGCCTGACTCGATGACTGGGTGAGAATCATGGGAGCTAGTGCTGCATGAAAGTGGCGACAGCTCCATGCTGTAACATAGAGAAGAAGGCGGGTGGGTGATTTCCAAGCTGGCTGCCAGGCTCTTATATATACCATTACTAACTGATGCATGCCAAGCCGAGCTTTCGAGTCTACGTCCCTCTCACTGGCCATTCAGAATAACTGCATCATTTCTCGAGGAGTGAAGTGCCGCACGAGAAATATAAATTTTTAGCACTCGATATCCAGTTCTCAGATATCTAGACATGTTTACCACGACATCATCCCAATTTTTTGTTCAATTGTCCAACACATGACGACCAATACTGTAATCCAATAATCAAATAATTGCGCTTATTTATCCTAGAATTAACATCTATTCCCACGGATTTCTAACTTCGTCTTGTCAATTATCCAATCTATCAGACGGACGGTCCAAACGTCAGGCAGTCAGAAGAATATGATAACCTGATATATATATATATATATATATATATATATGTATTAAAGAAACTCAAGCAATATCTCGTGAGAGGAGAGATGGGGAGAGCTGGAGAAGGCGTTGGTTGACGTACAGCGACCTCGTTCGCAAATCTATCAATTGCCGCTGCTGGATTTCACTCCCTCTTTTTGGAACTGATGGCTACATGCCTTTAAATCAGTGGCCCATCTCTACGTTGATTGGCAACTCAACAACCTCAGATGCATGGCCATTATGGACGATCTTTAAATCGGAATTTTCTTTTGAAACCGTACGCATTAAATGAATATTATCTAGTAAGCAAAACGACCAGAACTGGATTACACAGTTGGCGCTCCCATACCATTTACCAATCCCTGCCAGCGTTGCAAATTTTCTGCATACGCATCTCCTTAGTCCATACCTACATCTTTAAGATGGACTCCACCGCCATCTAACTTGGGGTCCACAAACATTTAAATCTGGTTGTCAATAAACAAAGAGGCTAAACGCACTGCAGCCTTTACTTGCAGCACAACCCTTGTAGTGGCGCAAGTCGGGTTGAGATCAACTCTACCCTAATCTTATAAAAATTCCAATCCCAACGCTATTTGAATTTTGTAGATTGGGTTGGATTGAGGTTAACTCAACCCTACCCTAAACTTCTACAATTTGGGATAGTTTCAGGTAATAATCCAGGCCGACATGTTTTATACTTCTAACACATTTTATCTATCTAATATATCACTCAATTGTAATACATGTTTATAAAGGATAGATTTTGGTATATTAGTATTTAAAATAAACGTTTATGGGTTGGCTTATGGAAGGAGGAGCTTAGATTGGCATTAGCTTTTAAAAGAGGAGAATGATGGTGGAGATTAGATTTTGAAGTTGCACTCCTATCTTGTAATTAAAAATAAAATTGGTCGAAATGCCCATTTATTTGTCACACGAGATTAGAGTGAGTCGGGTTGGCCCACCTCCGAGCCTGTTGTGGATCCGACTAAAATTGGCAGTCTTCCACTCAGGTTATAAAAAGTTGGCCCGTTTTCATGGACGGTTCTCTCTGAATACACCCTAAGTTGGGCCAGATAACCAAACTGAGCCCATTGCAATGAGCCCAAAGCAAAGTTATCTAGTAAGTGCGTGGACAACAATCTTACCTGACAACCGCCCTTATTAATGGCTCGGACTTGCTGTAAATAGCTATATTGGAATGGAAAAAATGTTTGATGTTCTTCTCTCCCAGTCTAGAAAGAATCTTAGGAATTCCCATCTCTTCTGGGTATGAAATGAAGGACTACATGCTGGATAACTAATATACGCAGGTTTTGGATGGCTTTGAGGTAGACCACATGCAATTCATAAGGTTCTGCAGCCAACAAATGGATGAACTTAATCATTTATGTTTATTATCGAAACATTATATATCCTAACTAATTAGATATTAGCTGCATGAATTCAGGTGATTGCATTATTAGGCCATAAGACACACAGTCATTCTTCGGTAATTCGGATCATGCCTTCTGATCTTTTGCATTTCCTTTCAAGTCTGTCGAATTTAAATCAACTCACCCTTCACTGGTGTAATCTAGCCATCTGCTGCACATTGTTTTCCTTGTCCTACGGCTTACTGGATTTACCCCTGATATCCCCTCCTATCAACTCATTTTTAATATTATTCTTTTGTAATCCCTTTTTATTTTCTAAAATCATTATTTATTTAATTTTTATTCACTTTATCCTTAACATTAATCTCATGTCACTAACATAAGGAGGCAATAAGTTTAGAAACTTGTCCTTTGATGAGGAAGATTGCTAGGAAGTGGAAAGATGCACGATCCTTGGTTAGATTGGCTAGAAGTTTAAAAAATGTACGATCCTTTGTTAGATTGGCCCGGACCATCGATATCGCACATGGATTGTAACCCCACGTCAAAAGGAAAAGAAAATAAAAGGAAAAGGAGGTCCAAAAGCAAGGGTGCAGATCCGTCCTAGGTCCGACTAGTATCTTTAATGGTGGCCCCTTGATCAGAGAGGGGAAATGGCAGTTGACCCAACAAGGACAAGGTGGTTGCTTGCAAGAGCAAGCAACATCAAATATATATCTAAAAAGGTAGTTCACTGTCTCTATTCTAGCTACAATTCCCAGGTTCCATGGCCATGTTCATATATCTAAACAGAATGTGTGGGTGGGACCCGAAAAGATCGAGAGATGTCAGAAAATGGCAACAACCTTCTTTTTGGGAAGCCCCACAACATGACTGGTTTCCGCCTAGGCATCGTGTATAGCTGCAACTGATGATGGAGAATCGCAATGGTTAGATGCAACTTGGATGAAGCTTTAGTTCATGGCTCGATCTGTGAGCTACTCTTTTGTCAGTCACTGTGTCTTTCTGTCGAGTTTTTCTCTTACACTTGCCTTAATCTTTCAGTATTGCGTTGATAGCTGTTCATAAAGTTTCCTTTGAAATAGATAAGTCATGAAAAAAATACATCATTTAGCTTTTTGCGGGATCTTACCATTTGTACATATTCACAAACATTCTTCTTCATCATAGCAAGTCAGTTCTCCTGTCCGCGTTTTCCCATGACTTTTTAAACTACTGCATTATACATGATCGATCATTCATTGCAAAGGGGCTCTTTTAGTAACTATGAGGGTTGGTGTGCTATGATAGGAGTAAGCTATCAGTGGTAAAAACATGTTTTTTTTTTTTTGAAAGTAGAATTGATAATGCAAATTATAGATTATGAGGACCCAAAAAGCAAGTTTTTTTAGTTAATTAATTTCTACATCACATACTCCCAGTAATAAAGTAAATAGCAAAACAATGTAAGCTTTGTTTTTTTTTTTAAATATAATTGTAGATGAAAGTTACAGGTTTAAAAAAAAAATACATATTTTTTTTATGAGGAACTTTAGAATTGATAATGCAAATTATAGATTATGAGCCTTAAAAAATAGGAACTTTAGAGTTAATTAATTGTCACATCCCAAAAAAGTATATCTAAACACATGTTAAGGATGTGCTTGGTTTACGGTAAAAGAAATGTAAAAGAAAAATCAGCTATAAATTAAGCAAAAGGTAATAATGTATAAAAAATATGATAATCATTGATAATTAAATATCACATCCACATAAAAACAGTAGCTTCTACGTCCCTTTCATTCATAACAGATCATTTTAATCCTCTTTTGAGGAAAATATTATTGACATTCTATAATCTGACATTTGAGCTAAACGTAGAGAGCTCTAGCCAAAGCTATCATTGTGGCATTCGAGACATGTAGCTGCTACCCTCACGCCAGCCAATTCAGAGATCGAAAAATTCCTCAGCATACGTGGAAGCAAACCCTGTCCCCTGCTCCTGCTCCTGCTCCTGGCTTTAATTCAGAGGGTAGTCCGTCCAAACTCTGTTCCTGAATCTGCAGCTTTTCACGTGCACTTGAGGAAGATAATTCTGCACGAGAACCCACTTTGTGCATTTGTCTCTATAGCACCCATCACGTGCAATATTTTAACCACGAGACAACACCTAGACAACACCTAGGTTTAAATGCGTGCCGAGATGCGATGTGCGGAAGTTTGGCATTCCTTTTGAATGTGCGCGTGCGCGCGCGCGTGTGTG
>JAYJMB010075905.1:0-22911 GCA_036873735.1 Pouteria campechiana
ATATTTAGGAATCAAATAGGTGCAAAAGATGAAGTATTAGGAGAATAAAATATGACATTTTGCATTCTCATCACTCTCATTATTAATATTGTTCAATTGTATTATGAGTTCATTCTTGGCATAACATTAGTATATCATACTTTAAATATGTGCCAACTAAGCAAAATGTGTAGTGAGAAGTTTGGAAGAAGAGAATTAAGGGCGAAAGAAATGAATGCAATTGGGAAGTAAGTTAGTATATGTGAAGTATTATAAACTTCACTAAAAGTTATGAACTCAATACATGATGATTAATGAGATAGTATTGGTTAACGAAGCATTTCAAAGGATAGGTGGGATTAATAGATTAGAATTAAGGTTAAACAAAGTGAAATAAGAGGAAAACAAAGGATATTGGGAATGACACAATAGGATAAGTTTTCATGAGATATAGGTGGGCAGTAGGGACTTTATTGGGGCGAGGAAGTCCCTTGTCGCGGTAAGAAGCTTAAAAAATTGCAAAAAGGGAAATAGCAGAGACTCTGTTGCGGCAAAGCAATTCTCTATCGCGGCAAGCCATGGCCTTGCCGTGACAAGCTTTCCCTATGAATAGTAAAATTTATCATGCCGTGGCCTTGTGGCGGCAAGGTGTTGCTGTGAACAATGACGTTGGTAAAATTTTGATATTTTGGATATTTCAATAATTTATCTATTTTCATGATAATTCTATTAAATAAAGATACATTTTATGGGATTATCATTGAAAGACAAGTGAAATATAATGAATACATAAGAAGAATCATGTTATGATAATCAATGGCTTAGCATACGACTTCATTTAGTAAAATATATGTAATGGAAAGTGATGTCTTAAGTAAATATGCAAGTGAGTTTGGTTACCTAGTTGAGAATTGAAGATATGCTTAGATAATTATGATGATATGGTACACATTGAATGTCATAAGATTTGTAAGATTGGGTTTGAAAATTGAATGGAAGTATTATACAGTGTTCAGTGAATTGAGTAAGAATTTCACATTCGTCATGCATGAATTATAGCAAATTGGGTTTGGATACCTATAGGGTTAGCCATTTGTTTATTGGGATCCCACCCTTATTAGGGCTTTATTAGGGATACCGCCTCTCTTGATGAAGAGGTTTAATCAACCTATTGTTTATGAGACTCCTCTGATTACTTAGTAGGTGTAAATGGGAAATCTATGATCCCTAAGTTGTAGTGAGGGTGGGATATTTCAAGTCTCATAACATTCATAACCAAGTTAGTAGGAAAAACTAGAGTACACCGAAGTTCTAAGAAAGATGATTCCATTTGATTATGATATTGTGCATTTGGTTTGATTGATGGCCTCCCGAATATGGTACTAATTGTTTGTAGGTAAAATAAAGTGAATGACTAGAAACGAAAGAAATGCATTGTAAAGAAAGTTGATTTAAATGCGAATAGACACAATCAAATATAGTAGACATCTTAGTAGATAAGAAATGTTGTTACTAATTGTATTCAATCTATGATATATTGTGAGCATATGAATCTTGTTACATACATTCTATGATTTAAGTATTGATTTAATAAATGCCTGTTTACTGAGTTACTCGAATTCACTTTATTTTATTATGTTTTAGTGACAGGCCAGAAGATGGAGCCTGACGAGGGGTTGGAGCTCAAGAGAGAGATAAACCATGATAATTAGAATTTCTTATCTTTTTGATATATTTTGGAATGTATAAAAAGTATGATTTATTTAGTATGTTAATGGTGTAAATAATATAAATTTAAGTGTGTGAAGTGTTTTAAGTTACATGTCATATTTTAGTAGAAGCAAAGATGATTTTCATGCATTTTACCTTTACAGTGCGATTATAATTTTAGACACATGTGGGTATTTGTGCATGTTAATACAGGTTAACAAGGTAAGTTCAGGGGAGACTTTGATTGTGAGTCCTCCTGTTCTTGCCTAAATAACACCTCAAAAAGCTGGGTGTTATAGTGGGCCACGAAATTTATGACCTTAAAACAAGGTAAAAGAATTGTGGATGAATATGATGAACAATTTAGATCATTGGCACGACTTATACCATGGGCACAGATAGATTCAGTGGAGACAGCCCAAAATTTCCAAGAAGGACTAAGGTTACTGATTCGAAGGGATGTGGCCCTATTAATGTTAATAAGATATGAAGATATTTTAGAGGGTGCTCATATAATGGAAAGGGAGGAAGAAGAACAAAACCAACTAAGAGAAAGGAAGCATGCTAGAGACAGTGATCCAGTATGTAGAAAGAAGTCCCGAATTGAGCAGGGGAGCAATGCACCTTCTGAAAAAGTTTGTTTTAATTGTAAACAATTAGGAAATTTGAGGATTGAATGCCCATTATTACCATGAAGGATGGGAGGATGAAAGACAAGGTTGACTCCGAGACAAATGAGAGAAACCAGTCAACCGTCTGAGCAGACACGGAAATGAGGACAGAGGAGACCATTCACTTATTTTTTGTGTGGTGAACCCAGCGAGATTGTCCTTCCTTATGAGGGAGGAGTGAGAGTGTAGCCTCTCGATCACCACCACAACCTGCGCGTGGTGGATTCTAGACAAGGGGTAGAGACCATGGACCTAATATCACCCTTGGACGTCAGTAAAGGGAGCGAAGGCCTCAAATGACTGCACTAGTACAAGCTACAAATGCCAGGAAGCTCAAGCTATGAACCATGTGGTCAGCGGTAATCTTTTTTTCTGTGATTGCATGGCATTTGTATTATTTGATCCAGGTGCATCTCAATCATTTGTGGCTGTTACATTTGTGGAGAGAAGGATTATTTAAATCCCTGTGCATCATATGATAGAAGTGTCTACTTTATTAAAAGAAGTTAGCATAGCTTCTGAATCATGTTATGACATTCCTATAGTAATTAAGAATAGGTAGTTTTATTCTGACTTGATATTGTTGAATATGAAAGTTTTAGATATTATATTGGGTATGGATTGGCTAGCCAGGTATCAAGCTAAGATTGATTGTAAACTAAATAGGTGATCATGAAAACTCCTAGTGAAAATCATCTTTTGGAGTTCACCTAAAGATGAAGTGCCTAAACTGCTATCGGCTATGAAAGCCTTTAGCCTAGTGCAGAAGGGGTGTGAAGCCTATTTGGTATCTGCTGTTGACACTCATTCTAAAAATCAAGTGTTAGGACAGATTCCCAAATGTGTCTCCAGGGGAATTGTCCAAATTACCCCTCTAACGAGAAGTGGAGTTTAGTATTGACCTCCAACCAAAAGCAAAACCAATATCTAAAGCTCCATACAGAATGGCACCTATGAAATTGGCAGAATTAAAAGTATAACTATAGGAGTTACTAGATAAAGGATTTATACATACCAGTGTGTCATCGTGGGTTGTGCTAGTGTTATTCGTGAAAAAGAAAGATAGGAGTCTGTAGTTGTGCATTGGCCATTGGGATTTGAATAAGGTGACTATTAAAAACAAGTACCCATTACCCCATATCAATGATTTATTAGATCAACTACAAGGAGATACAATATTCTCAAAGATTGACTTGCTGTTAGGATACCATCAAATGTGAGTCAAATCAACAGATATACATCAGAGTTTTGTTAGAACTTGATATGGGCATTATGAATTTATAGTAATGCCATTTGAGTTGACCAATGCTCCTGCAGTTTTTATGGACTTGATGAATATAGTGTTTAAACCCTATTTGTATCACTTTGTAATTGTGTTTATTGATGATATTTTGATATATTCCAAAACTACAGACTAGCGTGAGTCGCATTTGAGAATGGCACTGCAGAGGTTGAGAGAAGAGAAACTATATGCTAAATTGAGGAAATGTGATTTCTGGATGAGCAGTGTTGCTTTCTTGGGCATATGGTCTCAAGCGATGGTATCTCAATGGACCCCCATAAGATAGAAGCTGTGGTAAATTGGCCTAGGCCAACTACAGTGACAAAAGTTAGGAGCTTTCTCAGGTTAGCTGGATGTTATAGGAGATTCATCGACGGATTCTCCACAATTATTATGCCCTTAACTCAGTTGACTCAGAAAGGAATTCAGTTTGAAGAAGTAATTAGTGTGAAGAAGCATTCCAAGAGTTGAAGAGATGATTGGTAGAATCGTCGATTCTTACGATACCATCTGGAAGGGGTGGATTTGTGATTGATAAGTGAATTCTATTCACTTACACTATGTCTTTTTAAACTAACTTTTGGGTCATTTTTGAGTTATGTTTAATTGATTTAAAGTGTTTTTATTTATGTTTACTTGCAGGGACATGGAGGTAGGAAATATGATAGAAACTTGGAGAATCAATAGCAAGGAAAGAAGACATGGAATAAAGCAAAGGAATACAGAAAATACTAGTCAGAAAACATGGACAGCAACATCATGTCACACAAAGAACAGACTACATCAATATTATTTGAGTCAGCAACATCATGCCACAGCAAGGCATTGTTTTGTCGTGGCAAGGCCTTTCCCCTGCCGTGGCATGGAACCTGAAGCTTGAAATTTTCATGTGGTAGAGAGTCCTTGCCACGGCAAGGTGCTGGAGATAGAAATCCTGAATTTCTAGATCTTGCTTAACTTGTGCAAATGCTCAACTCTAATGGAGGGAGATATAAAAATGAAGCAAGGGCATGCTTTTAGGAGCTCTTTGGCAAGGTTTGGAGGCAAAGAAATAAGTTAGAGAGGCAACCACATAAGATTGAAGGTGGAATCCTATTGTAAAAAGAAGGGAGTTATCAAAGAAGCAAGGAGGAAGAAGAAGATGGCTTGCATTGTTTTGAGCTTTGTGAAGGGAGTATTTTCCTTTTTCATTATGCACTAAATTTACCCTTCTAGGGTGAAGATATAATCCTCTTTGATACATTTTGTTATATGGGAATGTTGGCTCTTTAATGCAAATCATTTGTTTTCATTCATTGAGGTATTTGCTTTCATTTGGTTTGATATATTGCTTGATCAACAATATTATGAATAACATTGATTATCTTGCATGGTTAAGGCAAACAGCATATGCAAAACCATGAGCATCATTGAATGAAAAGGATAGGCGGTTATGGTACACACTTTATGCTAAACCATTCTATTTGATTCATGTGTTCTTAAGCTTAATCAGTTTTCACCTTAATTACACTACACACCATAGGTAGTTGGAATAAGTGGAAATAATTGATTAAAACCCACACACCTAACGATAGTAATCTCACATTACATAGAATGAATCCAAGTTATGTATTAAATCCAACATCCAAATTGCAAAGAGTATCATTGAGTGGAGAAATTGGATCCGTAGACCCTTTCACTTTGTCAATCTCACCTACACTACCCATAGCTATTTGATTTCTACAAGTTTATTCAAGTTATCATCCATATTTGCTTAGATTAAATCACATTCCTTAATATAATGATCAGTCAGTAACTAAATTTAATTGAATCCATTTGAACATTATTTGTGGGATTAACCCTTATATTGTGCATTATACTGCTATACATTTGTGCACTTGCAAGGATTTATAATTTGAACCATCAAGTTTTTGGTGTTGTTGCCAGGGACTGGTTCCAAATTGATTTAATTAAGTGAGTTATAATTGTTCTTTATGTTTTTGTATCTAATTGTATATGAAATTTTGATTCTTTCATTCTTTCTTTTGCAGAGCCGTGAATGAATGAAAGAAGATCATTGAATCCAACTCTATTTCCATTGCATGATCGAAGTGATAAAGTAGATATCAAGACAGAGAGTTTAAGTGAAGATGAATCAGTCCACATGGCAGACAACATGGAGAATCGAGTGGCTCAACAACTAAGGAAAGAGTTTGCACATCCTACCATAGCAATTTCACTGTCATGCATTGTTTTGAATGATAAGCTAAAAATTATGAACTAAAACACATTCACTTTAACATGCTTCCATCTTTTCATGTAATAGCTGTCAAGGATCCATTGACATTCATGCATGATTTTTATGTGACAATACAAACTTTTCCATTGCAAGATATAACTAAGGATCAATTATGCATTAGATGTTTCCCATACACTTTGAAGGATGCAGCAAAAACATGGTTCATGATGTTAACTTCTTGTTCATTAACAACATGGGAAGCGGTGTACAATAAATTCATTGGAAAATTTTTTTCTCATGCAAAAACAGTTGAATTAAGAAGTAAAATTGCTACTTTCTATCAAATGGATGGTGAAGCATTCCATGGAGCATGAGAGCAATTTAAAGCATTATTAATTCAATATTCTCATCATAGATATCCGCTTGAATTGCTTAACCAGTTTTTCTATGATGGATTGACACAACCATGCCAAGCCATGGTTAATAATGCTGTAGGTAGAGCCATGAGAGAAAAGACTCTTAAAGAGACATATGAGTTGTATGAAATGCTTGGAGAAAATTCTCAATAAAAGAGTGTAAGAGGTAGGTCTAGAGGAATTTATGCAGTGAACTCTAACATAGATCTATCTATGCAGATGTCGGAGATGGCAAAGCAAATGAAAGTGATGCGTTCTATGATAGTGAACATGAAACAAACACAACCTGCCTACAGAGGTTTGTTCTTTTTGTGGTATTTCAGGTCACTCATCTAACGATTGTCCTTCAAATGAGCATTTTGCAAGTGATATAGAGTAAGCAAATGCAAAGAATTTCCACAACCAGTGACCATAGAATAATCCTTACTCAAATTCTTACAATCCTAGTTGGAAAAATCATCCTAACTTTTCTTGGATCAATGACCGCAATTAGAACCAAGTTGGCACTTCTTTTTAGTCACCACAACCAAAGAAGCCTAGTCTTGAAGAAACCATGCAAATTTTCATTCAAGCAACATAGACTCTATTCCAGAACAATGCAACTAAGTTCCTAAAATATTGACTCAAGATTCCATAACATCGAGGCATCCATGAAGAAGATGGAAACTCAGTTGGGACAAATTGCAAAAGTTGTGCAAATCCACACACTTGGGAAGTTGCCTACCTAGCCCAAGTAAGTAAAAGCGATCACTACACTGAGAAGTGGAAAGGTAATTGACAATAAAGTTTGCAAAGAAATTGACAATTTAATTATTTCTGCAAAAACTAACAAGGGAAAGATAAAGGCAAAAGAGGATGTGCATTCAAGGAAGGCAGTGTTTCCAATAGTTCAGCCACCAGTCAACTACAAAGCACCCACCTTATGATCCTCTAGTTTCTTTTCTAGGAAGGTTGAAGTAGAGCAAATTTGATAAGTCATTTTTTGACATTTACGATATTCTTTCTAAAGTGAATGTAAACTTACCTTTGCTTGACATGGTCAAAAATATGCCTGCTTATGTTAAATTCTTAAAGAAACTAAGCGCAAAAAAGCATAAGTATGAGCCTTATGAGAAGTTAATTGTTTCAGAAGCAGCCAGTGCAATATTGCAAACAAATCTGCCCCCAAAACTAAAGGATCTAGGTAGTTTCAATATCTCAATTACTATAAGAGGAATAAATAAGGTAAAAGCAATGTTAGATCTTGGAACAAGCATAAATTTGATGTCATATTCTGTTTATGTATGGCTTAGTTTGGGAGAATTGAAATTCACGACAATGTCTCTTTATCTTGAAGACAAATTAGTGAAATGTCCTATAAGCATTGTAGAGGATATTCTTGTGCAGATAGATAAATTGATTATCCTAGTTGATTTTGTGGTGCTTGACATGGAAAGGCAAATGATTCTAGAGAGAGAAGTACCCATTCTTCTAGGATGCCCATTCATGGCTATAAGTAAGACAATCATAAATGTACAAAATGGAAACTTGAAAATGACTATCTTAGATGAAACAGTGGAATTTTCTATTTACAGTTCCCTTTCTTGCCTTTTGATCCTAGTGGTTGTTTTCAAGTGGATGATTTGGACTCATTTGTTTTATCTACTTTTGTACAACAGGAAGCAAATGATAAATTGGAAGTGGTGCTCACTGTGGATGGATTGGTGGAAGATGAAGAAGCAATGAAGTTGAAAGAAACACTTGATAGTGCAGAGCAAGTGGAAGTTGAGGAAATCTTCCAAGAAGAGCTTAAACAAGCCAGCCAAGAAGTGGAATATGTAATGGCCACACCACCACCATTAGATTTGAAGCAATTGCCTAAGAGTTTAAATGTGTTTCTTAGTGAAAATAATACTTTTCTAGTTATAATTGCTTATGACTTATCTATGGATGAGGAATGTAGGTTATTCACTATGTTGAGAGAGCATAAGGGGGCTATAGGTTAGACCTTGGCAGATATCAAGGGAATTAGCCCCACTATGTGCATGCATAAAATACTTCTAGAAGAGGATGCAAAGCCTTTCAGAGATGCGTAGAGGAGATTGAACCCACATATGAAGGAGGCTGTTAGAGCTGAGGTTATCAAACTATTGGATGCAGGTATTACCTACCCAATCTCCTATAGCAAATGGTTACGTCTAGTACATGTTGTGCCAAAGAAATCTGGTCTCTCTGTTGCTAAAAATGGCAATGATGAATTACTCCCTATGAGAATGACTACAAGGTGGCGAATGTGCATTGATTATAAGAAGCTCAATGCAGCCATAAGAAAGGACCATTTTCTTCTCCCTTTCATTCATCAAATGGTTGAAAGATTGGCAGATCATGCTTACTATTATTTTTTGGATGGCTTTTTAGGTTATAATCAAGTTCCCATTGCCCCAGAAGATCAAGAAAAGACTACCTTCACTGTCTGTTTGGAACGTTTGCCTATCAGAGGATGCCTTTTGATTTGTGCAATTCTCCTGTAACCTTTCAAAGGTGTATGATGTCCATCTTTTCTAACATGATTGAAAGGTTCATTAAGGTATTCATCGATGATTTTTATGTTTTTGGAGATTCATTTGATGACTGCCTTAATAACTTGAGATTGGTACATAAAAGAAGCATTCAGATGAATTTGACATTAAATTGGGAGAAGTGCCATTTCTTAGTCAAATAGGGAATTGTGTTGGGACACAATGTTTCTAGTAAAAGCAATGAAGTGAATAAGGCAAAATTGAATATATGGCCAAGCTAGCTCCCCCAAATTTAATAAAAAGATTTAGAAGCTGTCTTGGTCATGCAGGCTTTTACAGACGATTTATAAAGGATTTCTCAAAAATCTCTAAACCGCTCTGTAACCTAATGGCTAAGGATGTGACTTTCTATTTTGATAAGGAATGCCTTGTTGCCTTCAATACCTTGAAAGAAAAGTTAACTTCAACTCCAATTTTAGGAGTGACTGATTGGTCCATTCCATTTGAGCTCATGTGTGATGCATCGGATTTTACTGTCCATGTTGTTCTAGGACAAAGAGTAGACAAATTACCTCATGTGATTCATTATGCAAGTAGAACTCTGAATGAAGCATAATTGAACTATTCCACCATTAAAAAAGAATTACTTGTAATTGTGTTTGCTTTGGAAAATTTTCATTCTTACCTGATTGGTTCGAAGGTAATTATTTATTCTGATCATGCTGCATTGAGATACTTGCTTATAAAGAAGGATGCCAAGCCTAGGTTGATCAAGTGGAGCTTATTGTTGCAATAGTTTGACCTGACAATCAAGGACAAGAAAGGCTATGAGAATGTTGTAGCAAATCACTTATCCAAGTTGGTGGAAGGGACCGATTTTGAATAAGAGAGAGACAAGGAGAACATTCCCATCAATGAGATCTTTCAGATAAAGAGAAGTGAACCTTGGTATACTGATATTGTCAATTACTTAGTTAAAGGTGTTTTTAATCCTATGTTGAATTCGCAGGGATGGAAGAAGTTGCTGTCTATGGCAAGGCATTATTTTTGGGAAGATCTAGTCCTTTTCAAACTATTTCCAAACCAAATTATCAGACATTATGTGCTAGAAGAGGAGTTGCAAAGCATACTAAGACATTGTCATACATTTAGCTATGGAGGGTATTTTGGAAGAAAGAAAACTACTTTAAAGATTTTTTCAGTCTGATTTCTATTGGTCAACTATCTTTAAGGATGCTCGTGCCTTCTATTTGATGTGTGACAAGTGTTAGGGAACAGGGAATATCAGAAAGCGATATGAGATGCCACTCATAGGTAATCTCGTGGTTAAATTATTTGATGCGTGGGGATTGATTTCATGGGACCATTTTCCCCATTGAATGGTAACCTATATATTTTACTCGCTGTGGATTATATTTCTAAGTGGATTGAGAAAATGGCAACCAAGACTAATGATGCTAATGTGGTACTAAGATTTTTGAAAGAAAGGATCTTTTTCAGGTTTGGCGCTCTAAGGGCCATCATTAGTGATAGGGGAACTCACATCTGTAATAATGTTTTTGCAGCTCTGCTTAGAAAGTACAACATTATACATTGAGTTGCAACTCCTTATCATCCCCAAACATTTGGGCAAGTTGAGGTTAGCAATCTATAAATTAAGGCAATTTTGAAAAGTATAGTAAACACTGTGAGAAAGGATTGGGCGATGAAGTTAAATGATGCATTGTAGGATGACAGAACTACCTTCAAAACCCTAATCAAAATGAGTTCTTATAGACTTATTTTTGGGAAAGCCGCCACTTACCAATTAAGTTAGAGCACAAAGCATATTGGGTAATCAAAAATCTAAATTTTTATTTGCAAAAGGCAGGAGAGCAGAGGAAATTATAGCTCATTGAATTGGAAGAGCTGAGGAATGAAGCATATAAGAATGCAAAGATTTACAATGAATGAACGAAGAAATATCATGATGAATTCATTCACAAACAGTGCATTGAGCTTGGAATGGAAGTTTAACTTTATGATTCACATTTGCATTTATTTTCAAGAAAACTACAATCTTGCTGTGTCGGTCTGTTCTTAGTCAATCAGGTATTTCCACATGGAGCCATCAAGCTAAAGAATCTGAAAGATGGAAGTACTTTTTAAGTCAATGGGCACCGAGTAAAGCAATATGTTAGAAATGGCTTGCAATTGCCATTATATGGAGTCTGTAATCTTAAAAGTCCATAAAAAGGGAAGTCGTCTCCCCTGGATGTTAAAAATAGTGCTTCTTAAGAGGCAACCTAAGTTTCTGAACCTTTTTTTTTTGTTTAGTCTGCATTAGTTCAATTACTATTAAATAAGATTAATCCTTAGATAGTTGTTATTCGCATTTGTTGAATTCTAATCTATAGTTTTAGCCAATCCATTTCAAGCTCTAGTTACACTTTAGTTAATAATTATATGCATGAGTTTTAGGAATTGCATTGAGATAGTTGTTGATTGAATATTAGATAGATTTTATTCTTATCAACTTAGTTTTAGTACATTTTAGTAGTTAGTTTCATTCACAATAACATGTTAGCAACTCAGAATTTCAGGAAGAACACAAGTACATGGGCATCCCATCGATCAACCATCAACAAGTTGCAGTTAGAGGGTGCATGCCATGGCAAGCATTTATCATGCTATGGAAGGAATGATGGCCATGATGAAGTCAGGGAGGTCATGTCGCAGTAGACAATGCCTTGCCATGGCAAGGAGGAAGAATATGCAATAGCAGCAAGCATTCAGTGAGTTCATGTCGCGGCAAGGATTTCCCTACCACTCCATAAGTTAAGAAGATGTGCAATGGGCCACCATCCAACAAGTTCTTACTGAGGTAAGACATTCCCCTATCGCGACACGCATGAAAATTTTTGTAAATGTCTACCGTCCAGCAAGTTCTTGCCGTAGCAAGACTTCTCCCTATCGTGGCACGCCATTTGCCCCACTCACATGTGAACATTAGCCCATTGGCAACATGTTAAGTCCCAACAGTTCCACCTTATTTCAAACACCTTATTCAAACACAACCATTTCGTCCCATCCTCTTTTCCAAAAGACCCAAAGCACAAAACCCATCTCTCCAACTTATCCTTCCAACCCATTTCTCAATCTCATTTCTCTCTCAACCAAATCCACATCCAAACATCCTTTTTCCTCACCCAATCTACTCTCCCAACACTCGAATCCCATCTCTTCTCAAGCCCTCATGTCCCCACAACCTTTTCACATAGCTTCAAGGTTAGGAATGAAGAGCCCCATGAAATTCGGTGAGTTCTTACATTGTTGAAAGTTTTATTACCTTCTTCATCCTTTATGGACATTTGAGAGTAGAAATCCTCCAATTTTTCAAAGACATTTTGGTGTGCATTGGAGGGCTTGACAGGTGCACATGAAGTGCTTGTTGGAATGCTTAAATGGTAGACGTGGGTACATGAAGCTTTATTCTAAGTGAGTTTGCATGTTTTCTATGGTGATGTGTATGTGCACATTGGAATTCTATGGGCATTTGTGTATGGGGGCTTCATCAAGTTGAAGAGAATTTGTGAAAAAAAAATTGTACGTATAGTTTGTGCACGTGCCATGTTTGTGAAATTACCTTAGGGATCCATCACAACATTATACAACTCAATTCATCAAGGTTGCTAGTTTTGTTTGGGACATTGCATTGTGATTGCTCAAGATACGATTGCGTTTGAGAAACATTATCATTATGCCTCCCAAAGGCAAGAAAGCAGTAGCTGTAGGTCCTTCTAAAAAAAGGAAGAATACTGATTTTGAACCTGTCATCAAGCCTACATTTGTTAGTAAAGAAGTTGAAGAAAGACATAGAACTTCACTCATATTCAGGATATGCATACAAGAGAGGGGTTTTCATGACCCAAGGCATCATATTCTTTCTATAGTCAAAGAGCAAAACTGGGAAGAATTCGCTAAACAACTGGTAGCAACACTTTTCCTTGTCGTACAGGAGTTCTATACAAATATGCTAGAACACAAAGAACTCAAAGCATTAGTAAGAGGCAAGTGGGTTCCATTTGATCAAACTACAATTAACCATAGATATCAACTGCCTAATATTCCAAATGATGATTTCTTAAGAATGGAGAACAATGTTGATTTTGAAGAGATAATCCAAAGCATAGTAAAGTTGGGCATAGTCTAGAAAATATCATGAATAGGACTACGCAACTTCCCTAGTTAGAGCTTCACCCTCCAAGAAAAAGTTTGGCATTACTTTATTTCAGCAAAGTTAATGCCAACTTATCATGTTTTGGGCATTTTCAAAGATAGGGCCATGTTGACCTACGCTATATAGAAAGGGATGTCCATTAATGTTGGGAAAATAATTGAAGCTTCTATCTTAAGTATGGCTCAATTGTCGACATCAAAAGCTGGTTTTAGTCATCCATCATTGATCTATGATCTGTGTCTATGAGCAGGAGTGTCATCCAGCTCGTCTAAAGAGATTTTGCATCTCAAGCCTACCATTACACCTAAAATGATCAATAAGATTCTCAACCATAGAGGCCTTACTGATGAAAGAGCCCCTCCCCATGGCCATGGTGCTCTAGGTCCATGCACAACTACTACAAGAGCGAGTTCATCTTGTCAAGGCACCAAACCACAAGCCACTAATGCCACTGAACTATCTAACTTGCGAGATGAAGTGCAACAAATCAAAGGGCAAAGGGCAAATTTCTTAGTATTTTTTCCAACAAGTGCAGCATGCTGACTACTTGATGCAGGACCATGTTATTATCGCTACAACACTCCCCACCTCCGGATACTTATGAAGCTGACCACAACCAAGCAACTGAACTTGACGAGGAAGAGGAAACTGAAGATGAAACTGTTGCTGACAAGGACGTTGATGGAGATACAAATGAGGAAGAAACTGATGATGACAACGGTGAAGATGAAGAATTTGATGAGGCTAACTGACCTCTTTTAGGGAATTCCTCATTTTCTATTTCTTTTGTTTAACATTGGGGACAATGTGTTTTTCAAGTCTGGGGGTATTTTAGTTATTTTTGGTGTTTGCTTTTCTATTTTGGTTTAGTTGTGTCCTTTTTGACTACTCTATGTGTGTGTTTGTTGTAGTACTTATGTTATTCGTGTTGACTATTTAGGTTTTGTTTTAATGTTTGAATATGGTCGTATTGCTTACATATAAAAAATAATATATATATATATGTATGTATTTTGTGTGTTTTGAGCATCGATCAAAGTCATTATACACAACCAATGATATATATGTGACATTTGACAATGGTTAAGTTGAAAATGATAGAAATCATTCTTGATTGCATGCTTGACTTTAGTCCTTATCTAAATTGCTATAGATTCCTTATACACACTAATCACATTGACATAGCCATTTCTTTTGAAATCTTTGAATACTTAGCATTAGTTTAGGAGGCTAAGTATGTTTAGTTCAATTTAAATTCTAGAATTCATTATAACTCTTATTGAGATAAGCACTAGATGAGATAAAAGAAGAATATTAGTAAAAACTCATTGTCAATTGGAGGGATCACATCCAACGAATTAAAAAAGAAATAAGTTTGGAGGTGTGATGGTAGTACAACCCAAAGATTAGGGGGGATCATATTCTAAAGAATTAAAAGAGATAAAAATGAAGAATGTGATAGTATTAGAACCCACAAGAAGAGCAAAGAAGTGAATGAGGAAAGTAAAGCATCATATGTGCATCTAATTTAGTCTCTCTGGTTTAAATTATGAATTCACAGGGTTTGCATTTAACATGTATTACTTGGTTGCTTAAATGAATGTAAGTATGAAATGATGTAGAATGAAATGGCTATAACGTTTGCACTTGCACATGGAATCTAAGGTGGAGAAGATGAGGCTAGGGTTGAAACTTGAGACATATATGATATCTTGATATTTTCCTCTTAACCATGTTAAGTTTATTGAGGTTTTGACTGATGATTTAGTCGATGTTAGTGTGTTCATAGAGAATTGTTGTATTTTATTTTTGCTCGAGGACCAGCAAAAGGTTAAGTTTTGGGGTGTTTGATAAGTGAATTCTATTCACTTACACTATATCTTTTTAAACTAACTTTTAGGTCATTTTTGAGTTATATTTAGTTGATTTAAAGGGTTTTTATTTATGTTTACTTGCAGGGACATGGAGGTAGGAAATATGATAGAAACTTGGAGAGTCAACAGCAAGAAAAGAAGAAATGGAATGAAGTGAAGGAATACAAAAAATACTGGTCAGAAAACATGGACAACAACATCATACCATGGCAAGCTTTCCCCTACCATGGCAAAGAACAAATTGCATCAATATTGTTTGAGTCAGCAACATCATGCCACAGCAAGGCATTCTTTTGCCACAGCAAGGCCTTTCCCCTGTTGTGGCACAAAACTTAAAGCTTGAAATTTTCATGTGGCAGAGAGTACATGCCATAGCAAGGTGCCTGAGATAAAAATCTTGAATTTTTGGATCTTGCTCAACTTGTGCAAATGCTCAACCCTAATGGAGGGGGATATAAAACTGATGCAAGGGAATGTTTTTGTGAGCTCTTTGGCAAGGTTTGGACATGGAAAAATAAGTTAGAGAGGCGGTACACAAGATTGAAAGTAGAATCTTATTGTAAAAAGAAGGGAGTTTTTGTCGAACCATGTTAACTAGCTTGATTTTGATGACGAACATTCTTAACCAAGTATGTTTTGATGATGAGCAAAGACATGAGTGAAATATTAAGGTACTAACAATTTGTTCTCAAGTATATTACAGAAATATTAACTCACACTCAACTTGAGAATAACCTTTATGATAATGAAAACAAGACACAAAGTAAATGCTCTTTCAAAATTAAGTATATAAATCAAGAAAATAGAAATTCTGAAGTGTTGAAGACATGCTTTGGAGCCAACAAAAGCAACTTTAGAAACATTTTAACATGTTTCAGAGCAAATTGGATTGCTTCGGAGACTTCTCAACGAACTTCGAAGAAAATGGTTAATGCTTCAAAATTGTCATAGCATGGCTCGGAGACATTTAGACAAGCTTCATATATCTAATAGTAAGCTTCAGAATAAATCAATCAAGGCTTCAAACAAGTTTCTGAGTAAACACAACAAGTTTCAGAACAAATTGGAAAGTGTCAAAATCTTCACAAGCACACTTCAGAAATTATTTTTGGCTTTGGAAGTGTCATAGCATACTTCGGAGATGATTGCAAAGCTTCAGAGAAAAATGCAAGACAAGCTTTGGAATCCTCACAGCGAGTTTCAGAGCTATCACAAGCACACTTTGGAATTTTTTTGGGCCTTAAAAGTGTTACAGCGTACTTCGAAGATAATCAAGAAAGCTTCAAAAATGTCAAGTATGCTTCGGAGTAAATAGATATGCTCCTGAGAACTTGGAGTCACGTTTTGGAGTGAATTCAAGTATACTTTTGAGTAAACAGACATGCTTCAGAGATGTTAAACAAAGTTTCGAATTACTTCTCTGAAAGCATTAAAAGTTAAGAAAATCCAAACTTCTCTCTACAAAGAACTGTCGCAACTAAGAAGGATTATAATCACTTCAGAGAATCTAAAGAAAAATAAATCAAGTCATCCAAAATCTTTCAAGACATCAACTATTTACTCATCTCTTCAGAGTAACTGAAGAAGCAACTTCGAAACACCGGTGATGAAAGTGAACATTGAGAAAACTCAGTGATAGAGTAACATACCAATACCAAAATGTAGCAAAGTCAAACATCAGATAAAATATAAGGTAAAAAAAATATTTTTGAATGTTTGAATGTCTGCCAAAGTCAGCAACGGAAAAATCTCTCTTAACTTAGAAAAGAGAGATTCAGAAGCAAAAGAAAAAAAACTCTTGAATATCACTGATCATTGCTGAAAATATGAAGAGCATTCAAAATCTTCCTTTAAAGTTCAACTCCAATGGCTACATCTCTATCAGAAGCTCGCAAAGTCTAAATTTCTTCTCAATCAAGGAGTTTGAATCTTTTACTCTTATTGTTCATTTATTTATTTAGAATTTTGAATTTATGTACAAGTCAACCTAAGTAAGAGGCATTAATTTGTACACTTCAATTTAGTGTTTGGCAACACAAGCAAAGTGCTTAGTGTTTATGTATTGAAATAAGCAAGTAGGAAACTTGCTAAAAGGATATAAGTTTGTTGGTGAACTTTGGAAAACTAACAAGTTGTGAAAGTTTCTGGTTAGCTTGGAAAACTAGTAAGTTGGTTGGTGAGCTTGTTGTAAAACTAACGTGTATTTGAGTAAGTTGATCAACGTATTAGTGGAACCTAAGTTCAGTAGAAGGGACTGACTCAGAGAAGTGAAGTAAGAATCCAGAAAGGGCCAAACCACTATAAAAATCTTGTATTGTGTATTTTGCAATCTGTTTACTTATTCATTCAACACTTTAATCATTTGATTGGCCAAACACCCACCCCCCCCCCCTGCCCTCTTGAGCTACTATTGTATAAGGGACCAACAATTTTCAAAGAAGCTAGGAGGAAGAAGAAGATGGCTTGCAATAGGTCAGAGATGAACAGTATAAAGGAGACTCTGTGCAGAGTTCCTTGTGATACTACCCTACATTAACGCCCGAAAGATGGTGCATTACATCTAATTATCTTATGTACCCCTTAATTCATCCCTTTATTTCTTCATATTTTGTGATCCAATCATCCATATGCTATTAATATCCATTTCATGATGCAATGCATCCAAAATTTGTGATGCAATTCATGAATTCAAAATACAATAAGTTAACTCCCTACTCATATACATTCACAGTTATTTCATCCTCAATATATTATCACCATTAATACATTAACCCCTGGATTTTCAAACCTCATACCACATCAATCATATGATTATCAAAGCATAATACAAAACACTACTCAAGATCAAGGTAAGTTACTCATCATAGTTATAAAGTTTAGTTGAATTGTATCAGGGAAAATAACCTACTTACCTTATTATCAAGCACGTTTCCTTCTCTTTAAACTTTTATTTCCTCGATTTGCTTCACAATTTGGAAGTCCTATATTAGAAATGTACATCCCATAATCATTCAAGTGTATCGACTATTTATTAAATCTAGTTACTGTGGAGATCAGTATTTCTCCATATCCTAACATTATTTAGGGTTTATCCAATCATTAAAAAGTGATTATGGAATCATCCATTTGGATTAATCATGTTACACCTCTCTTAATAGCATTTCATCAAACATTAGCTAGCTAACTTCTAGTTTTCATGGTTACAACTAATAATCAGTTAGGATTTCTTTTCCAAAAGACAAATTCATACGTTTTAACATGAATCATATCATAATTACAAATCACAACATTAAATTCATGCTAAATCAGCCTTTTCCCACTTTTCCAACTTACCCAAAACCTAAATCAACTCCATAGGCTAGAATCACAGAAATCTTTTTAACAGAATGAGTTGATTACTAAGAAAAATCACTTACCACCCTAGTTTTTAATATTGAAACCCACAAAATTGCACTATGGAGGGAAATCCTCAAATTCTCTGCAACTTTCACCATGCAAATCAGTTTAATAGAGCATTTTCTTTGTGTAAGATCACTACAACACTGCTTATGATCAATTGCCTAGTGCATTTACATTGAATTCCGTGAGAACCAACGATTTCGAGAGCTTGGGGAACAAGGGGAGAGGGATGGAATGAAAATAAGGGTTGGAGCTAGCTGATGGAGCAATAATAGCTTCAACACTTATGGTATTCTGGTACTGTGCAGGAATCTATGTACATGCATTGTGTCTATGATGCTTTCTGCCCCTTTCTATCACTATAATTTCTTCTTGTCCATCATAATACCCAGTTCACTATCCATGCCCATCATAATTTTCCATTTCTAAGTCCCCAGTTATCGTACATATACTATCAATATCCAACTACCATACAAGTTGGCTAGCTATAAAATTTTCTGGCCTTACTTTCTACCCCCTTTATGAAAAGTTTCAACCTCAAAACTTTATCAACCGAGGGTGTTTTATTCTTATTACTTCTTCTAGTTCCAAGGTTTCCTCCTCTTCTGAATGATGACCCCACTATACCTTGACTAGACGAATAGCCTTATTCCTTAATTATTTCTTCTTACTATCCAGTATTCGAATTGGCTACTCTATGTACTATAGGTTCTTTTTAATTTTGATTTCTTCTAGTGCTAATATGTGAGATGGATCTGGTCCATATTTTCTCAGTGAAGACACATGGAAGACATCATGAATTCTACTCAACAGCGGTGGCAATGCTATCCGATATGCCACTTTGCCAATCTGATCTAAAATCTCATAAGGACCGATATACCTCAGGCTCAATTTACCTTTGGTGCCAAAACGCACCACACCTTTTATCAAAGATACCTTCAGGGAGACTTTATCTCTCACCTAAAATTTCAAATTGCATCTTCATACATTTGCATAACTCTTTTGGTGTGACTGAGCAATATAGATCTTTTCCTTAATCTGAACCACCTTCTCAACTCTATCTTCAGTCATCTATGGTCCTATTAGGGCAACTTCACTAATTTTAGTCCACTATAGGGTTGATGTATATTTGTGCCCATATAATGCCTCAAAAGGAGCTATCTGGATGCTAGAATGATAACTATTATTGTAAGCAAATTCAATTAGTGCTAAATATTAGCCCCATGATTTACCCCATTCAAGGACACATGCTTAAAGATGTCCTCTAATAGCTGATTTACTCACTCTGTCTACCCATCTATTTGGGGGGGATAAGTACTATTGAAGTCTAGCCCTGTTCCCATAGGATTTTTTAAGGCTTTCCAGAATTTAGAAGTGAACACTGAACATCTGTCTAAACTAATCACTTTAAGCACACCATGTAACCATATAATCTCTTTTTGATAAATCCATGCATACTTTTTAGCAGTAAATATAGTCATGACTATTATAAAATGGGCAAATTTAGTTAGTCTATCCATAATGCCCCATGCATTGTCAAATTTTGCAGTCGTCTTTAGTAACCCAGTGAAGAAATCCATTGTCATATCTATCCATTTCCATTCAGGAATTTCAATAGACTGGAATAATCTACCTAGTCTTTGGTGCTCTGCTTTCACCTTTTAGCACACTAGACATTTAGTTACATATCTAGCCATATCATTCTTCATACCCTTCCAATAGTATTAAGATTTTAAATCATAATACATTTTATTTCCACCAGGATGGATGGTATTTGGGGAATAATATGCTTCTTCTAATACTTTCTATATTACGACAGATCCCTTAGGAAGCACCAATTGGTTTCTCTATCTCATAAGATAATCTGCACCAATGAAGAGGTCTGGTAGCTCATTTTGTTGTACTTGCAGCCTCAATCTCTGAAATTCTTCTTTAGATAACCCTTCTTAAGCTGCTCGGATCTCATCTACTAAGGTAGGCCGAATGCTTAATTGACACATTTGAGCAACAATTCCCTTCATTCCAACTTGCACATCTAGTTTCCTTAGTTCCTCAAACAATTTTGTCCTTTGTGCAAGCATGCCGACTAAACTACTCCTAGATTTTTTGCTCAAAGCATTGGCTACCACATTTTTCTTTCCAGGATGATAGTGAATACTCAGATCATAGTCCTCAAGTAATTTGAGCCACTGTCGCTGCCTCATGTTTAGTTCTTTCTAAGTAAAGATATATTTTAGGCCTTTATGATCGGTGTACATATCACATTTCTCTCCATAAAGATAGTGTCTCCATATTTTTAAAGCAAATACTACTACTGCTAACTCCAAATCATGGGTCAAATAGTTATGCTCATGAGGTCACAACTGGTGTGATGCATAAGCTATTACATTGACATTTTGCATTAAAATAGAACCTAGTCCTTTCTTTGATGCATCAATATATATCACAAATTCGCCCTGTGCTAATAAAATTGCAAGAATTGGTGCCTCTACTAATCTTCTCTTTAGTTCCTTGAAAGCAACCTCACACTGATCATTCCATTCAAATAGGATTCTTTTTCAAGTCAACTGGGTCAGTGGCATAGCAATACTAAAGAATCCTTCAACAAACCTTTGACAATACCTAGCTAATCCCAAAAAGCTTTAGACTTTAATCACTATAATAGGCCTAGGCCAATTCACTATGGCGTTTATTTTATTAGGGTCCACAAAGATACCATCTCCCGAGATAACATGGCCTAGAAAGGTAACATTGTTCATCCAGAACTCACATTTCTTTAGTTTTGCATAAAGCTTTTCTTCTCTTAGTTTCAGCAAAGCCATTCTCAAATGTAATTCATGCTCTCTTTGTCTTTTGAATAAATCAAAATGTCATCAATGAAGACAATCACAAAATGATCTAGACAAGGTTGAAATATCCTATTCATTAGATACATGAAAACTGCAAAAGCATTCGTTAATCTAAATGGCATTACCAAAAATTTGTAATGCCCATATCAAGTTCTAAATGCAATCTTATGAATATCTGCTGGTTTAACCCTCAATTGATGATATCTAGACTATAGTTCTACTTTTGAGAATATTGTAGCTCCTTACAACTAATCCAATAGATCATCGATCTTGGGCAATGGATATTTATTCTTGATGATGACTTTATTCAATTCCCAATAATCGATGCATAATCATAAACTTCCATCCTTCTCCCTCACAAGCAAAACCGGTGCGCCCCATGGTGACATGTTGGGATGGATGAATCCTTTGTCCATTAAGTCTTGCAACTGAACCTTCAACTATGCCAGTTCAACTGGTGCCATCCAGTATGGGGCCTTAGATATTGGCTCTACCTATTTGGAGGTCAATGTAAAATTCAACTTCCCACTCAAAAGCTAATCTAGAAAATTCACCAGGAAACACATCTGAAAAATCCCACACTATAGGTATATTTTCCAGCGAATGATGCTCTGAATGGTTGTCGATAGCTGATACCAAGTATGCTTCACACCCTCATCGCATTAGACTGAAAGCCTTCATAGATGACACAAATATAGGAGTTTTACCCTTAGGCGACCTCCTAAAGCTAATTTCCACCTCATCAGGGGTCCTTAAAGTTACTTATTTAATTTTACACTCAATGTTTGCCTCATACTTAGCTAGCCAATACATACCTAGTATAATATCCAAACCTTCCATATTGAATACAATTGGGTCAACATAAACCTATCTACTCTCTATCATTATAGGTATCTCATAACATACTTCTATAGTTATGCTAACCACTTTTAAGGGAGTCAACACTTCTATCACATGATGCATGGGGTATTTAGACAATCCAACTCTATTTACAAATGCAATGGAGACAAAATACTAAGAGGCATCCATATCAAATAAGGCATATGCCATGCAATTACGAATCAAAAGATTACCAGCTTAGGCTGTGGTGGCATTCGGGGGGTTACACTATCACTTCGCCCTTGGTTAGGGCAATTCCACAAAATATGACCAATCTCACCGCATAGAAAATAAGTGAGTGGTCTTTGCTATCGCGAATCCCGCAACTAACTTAACCCTTAACTGATTTCCTTCATTTGATATGGAGTCAGTTTCGTTAGCCTTCCTCCTGACTTCTTTAATAGTACGGGATAGTTAAATTTCAAATATCCTAATTTCTTACAATAATTAGATATTCTTTCAGATGTTACTATACTACTCTGATGAGCTCCAGTTCTTAGCCTTTTCAAGCGCCCCTATTCATTTTCTCTCATACGTCTTGTTTCTCCTAATTTGGTCCTCTCCTCTTCCTCCCTTTCTACTAAATGAGCATGCTCAAGGATATCTTTATATCTAGTCAGCATAAGTGGGGCTAACTTTTCTCAAATATCCAATCTCAACCCTTCTTAAAATTTTTGGGCTATCTCTAGTGCATCTAATTGGGCCCATGGCACAAATTGTACCAAAGATCTAAACTTTCTATCATACTCTTCAATAGTTGTAATGCCCCTCCTCCCTGGAACATTACTAGTGGTTAATTTAGAGAAAATTCTGGCAGAGTCTCCCCTGATTTACCACCAATATCCTGTATACAATATGCTAAACCATAATAATTATATAACAAATACCCTCAAATATGCAAATATAATATGGCCACC